>PVIA01007170.1:0-86948 GCA_004024845.1 Tonatia bakeri | reverse complement strand
TAATGATTGTTCAAGTACAGTTTTCTCCCCTTTACTCCCAATCCAGCCCACCCACCCCTCCCTCCCAACTTCCCTCCCATTACCACCCTCCCCCTAGTTTTTATCCATGTGTCTTTTAACTTTGTTCCTGTAAACCCTTCCCCTTTTCCCCTGAAATTCCCTCTTCTCTCTCCTCTGGTCACTTTCTGCCTGTCCTCTATTGCAGTGTCTTTGACTATATTTTGCTTGTTTCTTTGTTCTGTTGTTTAGGTTCCTGTTAAAGGTGAAATCATATGGTATTTATCTTTCACTGCCTGTCTTATTTCGCTTAACATAAAGCTTTCCAGTTGCATCCATGATGTTGCAAAGGGTAGGAGCTCCTTCTTTCTTTCTGCTGCATAGAATTCCATTGTGGAAATGTACCATAGTTTTTTGATCCATTCATTTACTGATGGGCACCTAGGTTGCTTCCAGCACATAGCTATTGTAAATTCTGCTGCTATGAACATGGGGGTACAAAGGTTCTTTTGGATTGGTGTTTTAGGATTCTTAGGATATAGTCCCAGCAGTGGAATTGCTGGGTCGAAAGGCAGATCCATTTTTAGTTTTCTGAGGAAGTTCCGTACTGTTTTCCACAGTGGTTGTACCACTCTGCAGTCCCACCAACAGTGCACTACGGTCCCCTTTTCTCCACAACCTCTCCAACACTTGTTGTTTGTTGTTTTGCTTATGATGGCCATTCTGACTGGTGTGAAGTGGTACCTCATTGTGGTTTTAATCTGCATCTCTCTGATAGCTAGTGATATTGAACATCGTTTCATGAGATTTTGGATCCTCTGTATGTCCTCCTTGGAGAAGTGTCTGTTCAAATCCTTTCCCCATTTTTTAATTGGGTTGGTTGTCTTCTTAGAGTGTAATTGTGTAAGTTCTTTATATATTTTGGAGATTAAGCCCTTGTCTGAGGTATCATTGGCAAATATGTTTTCCCATACAGTTGATTCTCTTTTTATTTTGATACTGTTTTCTTTAGCTGTGCAGCTTTTTATTTTGATGAGGTCCCATTTGTTTATTCTTTCCTTTATTTCTCTTGTTCTAGGGGACATGTCTGTAAAAAAGTTTTTGCGTGATATATCTGAGATTTTCCTACCTGTGTTCTCCTCTAGTACTTTAATGGTGTCATGGCTTATATTTAAGTCTTTTATCTATCTTGAATTTATTTTTGTATAAGGTGTAAGTTGGTGTTCTAGTTTCATTTTATTGCACGTAGCTGTCCAGTTCTCCCAGCACCATTTGTTGAAGAGGCTATTTTTACTCCATTTTATGTCGCTGCCTCCTTTGTCAAATATCAATTGACCGCAAAGACTTGGGTTTATTTGTGGGCTCTCTGTTCTGTTCCATTGGTCCATGTGCCTGTTTTATGCCAGTACCAGGCTGTTTTGATTACCGTGGCCTTGTAGTGTAGTTTAGTGTCAGGTATTGCCTACACCACCATCTTGACCAGTAGTTCTGAAGACTGGCAGTTCATTTAAGGCAGCTGTGATGACTGATAATTAACTAGATTATGCAAATAACTAGAACATTTCCAGTCTCTGACAAATCTAAACAAATGTGGCTTTACTCCAATAAAAATGTATATATCCTTACAATTTTGCCTTGGATCCATCTGTATTAATTATATGTAGTTTTCTTTTCAAACTATTCAAGAATCTTTTGGTATGGAAGAGCATTGTTTACTGTTTCATATAAATTTATTTTATAAAATCAATTTCTATATGAATATTTGCATTACACTGCAGATTCTGCAGGACTAATTCTTAGCCAGCACTTTCCATCACACCTAATATGGTAGACACACAGATGCTTATGAGCAAACTGAATGGCAAAAATTGAACCTGCAAGAGGTGTATGCTCTACGACAAGGGCGTCAAACTCATTTTCACCAGGGGCCACATCAGCCTCGTGGTTGCCTTCAAAGGGCCAAATGTAATTTCAACTCCTTAACAGTTAAGGAATAGTTACATTTATACAGTCCTAAAATTATTTCAGCCCTGTGAAGGCAACCGCAAGGCTGGTGTGGCCCCAATGAAAATGAGTTTGACATCCCTGCTCAATTCCCAATACCTGATCATTAAAATTCACAATGTATTCTTTCTTCTCAGCAATAAAGTTAACCTCAATACAGTACTTATAAATACTTACTCTCTTTGCTTTCAGGCTCGTTTTGTTCAAGAACACAACTTCCTGATGGATTTAGTTGCCACTGCAAAAAAGCACAAACATTTTCTTTATATATTTATGAAAGTTTTAATAAGTAGTATTAAATACTATTATTTAAATACTGCCACCTGCTTTCAAATATTAAAACAACTTTAAAAATGTAACAAAAAGAGTTAGCATGTCTATACCAACCAAGCCCTAATGATGCCAAAAGCACCTGAATGATAAGACTTCTGGGGTCAGAATCAAAATTCTTAGAGAAGAAATGAAGTTTAAAGATCATTTATATTATTTTATAGGTAAGGAAGGGGAAGACTGGAAAAATGTAGCAACTTGCCCAAGGTTACACAGTAACTAAAGGCAGCAATAGAATTAGAATCTGGGTCAGCCTGTGCCCAATACTATAGAGTGTCTACCACCTCATAATCTATTTCCAGGTCCTACACATCTTGTAATAACTAGCAAAGGCCTGGATATTAAAGAATGAGAATAGGGCCAAGATTATCTTACCTTTTAATAGAGTTTTGTCATGTAATATATAATATTAATTATATCATATCACATCACATCTCTGATTAGTTTTCCATCTTAACTATTCACAAAGAAATAGCAAAGACTGAAGATTCTCAGATATTACAGAGAAGGCTGGAGCAGCAGATAAGAAAACTTCAGTGTAGTCAGAATCTCATAGCATATCCCTTCCTTACTTCCTTGGTTAGAAATCCCCATCATCAGAATCACTTAATGACTAAACCAAAAAGACCCCAATAGGGCATTATCTCCAGAAAGACACAGTTAAGTGTTTAGCATCTGGGAGATTTATTCCACAGCATCAGTTAGTTGGTTCATCAGATAAACAAGCTAATATCATGGGCTTCAAAGGGGGAACAAGACACAAGACTTTACCATGTGAAATACAAGTCCTTGGAGTGGAGTACATGAAGAACTAGTTGGTCACCTACAGAAATGGGATGGTTAGGTTAGCACCAGGAAAAAGACTATAAAGGATGGGAAGTTAGATGTGACAAGTTTTTTTAAGAGACATGTTTTAAAACATCAAGCCACTAATATCTATTAATTTGGGGGAAAAGAAGCCTTAGTAACCCTGGATTTACATTTAAAGATAATCATACAAAGACTATTTACAACTGTAAGAACTTAGAAGTAATGTAGGCGTCGAACAACAGAAGAATGGTTAACTGAGTAATATCTATAAATTGAAATATATAATTATTGAAAATTATTTCTGGAGCCCTGGCTGGTATGGCTCAGTTGGTTGAAGCCTTGTCTCATAGACCGAAAGGTCACAGGTTCAATTCTGGGTCAGGGTACACGCCCAGGTTTTGGGTTCAATCCCTGGTTGTGGGTTTGATCCCCGGTTAGGGTACATAAGAGATAGTGGCCATTCAATGTTTCTCTCTCTCTCTTCCTTGCTGTCCCACCTTCCACCTCTCCCTTGCCCTCTCTCTCAAAGCAATGAAACGATGTCCTTGGGTGAGGATAAATATTAAAAAAAATAATTTTGAACAATTTTCAATGACACATAAAATATAACTTTTTAACAATAGTATCTATGAGTTGTGGGCTAATATCAGTTTTTTAAATTTTCTTAGTCTTCTACAGTGAGCATATATTACTTTTATAATATAAAAACTGATATGACCTAATAGAGAAAAATTCACACTTATTAAATTAAAAAAAGTTTGAGTAAATGGACGTGGATTTACACTAGCAAAATCTATTCTTGAAAATACTGTTGCCCAACCCTAGCCTAGTTGGCAATAACCCTGCAGAACCGAACCACTTATCTTAAGGTGTATGGTGACACCTCAAAAAAACATTTTCCGTATAATTAATTGCAATATGCTTTAATTTGTAAAATTATCAAATTTACTGATATTCTTAAACTACTTTTGACACTATGAAAGTATAATAATTATTAAAATTCAAACTTAGAACAAATACAAGATCATGTTAGTGGTATTTACAAAATTAGGTGTTTCTTTAACTAGGTAGTTTAAATTATTTACATAATATTGTAAGCCAGCAGAGATGAGGGAGAAGAAGGGAGGGTAGAAAGCTACTATTCACTAGGAGGAGTACAGAAAAATCATGTGTACCCAAGTGAGTGTGTTCCTGAGTGTTTCTGTGGGCTCTCTACTCAGAGAGCCTTTACTCCCTTTGTCTTCCCGGTTCCTTTCTCTTCCATTGTTCTATCTTAAATTCATCTGATCTCTTTTATCTTTTTATAATTGAAAGACTACTAAAATCCACCCATAAGGAAAATATTTCAGAATTCACTTAACCCACCACACACATTCCTGAAATGCTAGGTTACTTAACCTTTATGAAGAGAATTTGAAAAATTCTTCCCAGCTTCAGAAGGAATGAAGAGAGAGAAAACAAAAACACAGAAGTTGAGATTTCTCCTTAATTAGTTGGATGTAAGTTTTTGTTTAGTTTTACAAAAGAGGTATTTTCTAATCTCTCCCTCCTTTTAGAGCTGCCCCCTTTTCTTTGTAAAGTAGTGATAAACTTTAAATAAAACTGGAGATAAATAAAAGTACAGAACATAAATAAAAATGGTAAAAATTTATGAGACCTCATACATGGATAGAAACTAAATAATATGTTGTTATATTTTTAAAAATTTAAGTATTAAGTAATATAATAAATACCTTTTTAGATGCTTTACAGAGGGGCAGAAGTAGGTTAAATTACCAGCCACTATTAACTAAAAGATAAATTATAAGTAAGGATATGAAATAACAAAGATAATAATAGTAAAAACAAGACAAATAATACAAATTATTAATATAACAATTAACAAGTAAATAATAATACAAGAATAAACTGTGTTTTGTCTACTCACTACTGTAAATTTACTTTTGCCTACCTGTATATATATTCCAGGCACATTGGCTCAAAACAGAAATGAAAAGTTGAAATTTATAAATAGTTCTATTATATGCCTTTTGTACCCACTGCAAATTTTAATATATAAATGTTACATTAAATTCCAGAATAATTGTTAAAAAGCAACATATGATTCCAGACAGGACCTTTTTGCTATATAGAACATTATTGGGACAACTGATGACTCTGGAATCTCTGGATGAAATGGCAGTGAAGTATCAATGACAATTTCCTGAGATATGTGGTTGGATTATGGTTATGTGGGAAAATATACACAATAAAGTATTTAAGAGTGATTTGGGCCCTGGCTGGTATGGCGCAATGGATTGAGTGATGGCCTGCAAACCAAAGGGTCGCCAGTTTGATTCCCAGTCAGGGCCCATGCCTGGGTTGCAGCAAGGTCCTTGGTAAGGGGCACATGAGAGGTATCCACACATTGATGTTTCTCTCCCACTTTCTCTCCCTCCTTTCCCTCTCTCTAAAAATAAATAAGAAATACAATCTTTTTTAAAAAACAGAGTGATTTGGTTTCATGCCAACAACTTATTCTCAAATATTTCTGGTAAAAAGTTTCTTACAGTGTTTTCAAAACTTTATGTATATCTGTGATTGTTTCTAAAAAGATTACGTTTTAAAAACCTAATAGTGACTTCCAGTCAACATGGAAGTATTCATACACACACTTTGCTCCTTGCACAACCACAAGAAGACTCACAACTAACCTCAAAACAAAAAACACTCAGAACTGCCCCAAAATTGAACTGTATGGAAGTCCAACAATCAAGGATTTAATGAAGCCACATTCATCCAGACAGGTATAAGGGGTGGTAAAAGGGAGCCAAGGTGGAAAGGACACAATGCAGTGGAACAGGTGGTCCCACATTCCCACGCTGTGGATAAAAATTGGGAGGGATACCTTGTGAGCCAGCAATCCCAGTCCCAGGACAGGCTACACAGCCTAGAGTTCCAATGCCAGAAAGATAAAGCCTCACAACTTCTAGCTATAAAAATCAGTGTGGGTTGGACTGGTGGAAGAAACTGCTGGTTTCTCATTAGAGTCCATTTAAAGGGCCTACACAGTCCTAGAATGTGCATAAAACCACCCACTCTGGGAATCATCACCAGGGCACAAGCAAGAAGGGAACTGGTCACATATGGAAAGTGGGTAAAGTGATTGGAAAAGGGGTGAGTGCCAGACAAGCCTCCAGAAGCCAGGCAGCTGTCATTGTTTCTGACCCCTCACCACAGCACAGCACCAAAAAGCAGTGGAGTGACCTGGCTGGAGTAGCTCAGTGGATTGAGCGTGGGCTGCGAACCAAAGTATCACAGGTTCGATTCCCAGTCAGGGTACATGCCTGGGTTGCGGGCCAGGTTCCTAGTGAAGGCCACATGAAAGGCAACCACACATTGATGTCTGTCTGTCTGTCTGTCTGTCTCCCTCCCTTACTTTCTCTAAAGATAAATAAGTAAAATATTTTTTAAAAAAGCAGTGGATTGGGATGCCCCAACCTGACAAATACCTAAGGCTCCGCCCCTTACAACTTAACAGGTGTGTTAAGACAGAGTCAAGCAGCTCTAACTAATACACAGAAATAAACACAGAGAGGCTGTCAAGTTGGCAAGACAAAGAAATATGGCCCAAATGAAAGAACAAAACAAAACCCCAGAAAAAAAAAACTAAACTAAATGGAGATAGCCAATTTATCAGATGTAGAGTTCAAAACACTGGTGATAAGGATGCTCAGAGAAATCACTGAGTATGGCCAAAAAATATGGGAAGAGATGAAGGCTATACTAAGTGAAATAAAGAAAAATCCAGAGGGAACCAACAGTGAAGGGAAGGAAGTCGGGATTCAAACAACTGATTTGGAACATAAGGAAGAAATAAACATTCAATCAGAACAGAATGAAAAAATAAGAATTCACAAAAACGAGGAGAATATAAGAAGACTCTGAGACTTTTCCAAAAGGGCCAACATCCGAATCATAGGGATGCCAGAAGGAGAAGAGGAAGAGCAAGAAATTGAAAACTTATTTCGAAAAAAAATGAAAGAAAACTTCCCTAATTTGGTGAAGGAAATAGACATAGAAGTCCAGGAAGCACAGAGAGTCCTAAACAAGATGGTTGCAAAGTGGACCACATCTAGACATACCATATTTAAAATGCCAAAGTTTAAAGATAAAGAGAGAATCTTAAAAGCATCAAGAATAAAGCAGAGACTAATCTATAAAGGATTTCCCATAAGACTATCAGCTGATTTCCCGAAAGAAACTTTGCAGGCAAGAAGGGACTGGAAAGAAGTATTCAAAGTGATGAAAAGTGATAAAAAGTGATGAAAATCCAAGATTACTCTATCCAGTAAAGTTATCATTTAGAATGGAAGGGCAGATAAAGTACTTCCCAGACAAGATAAAGCTAAAAGAATTCATCACCACCAAAACATTATTACATGAAATGTTAAAGGGACTTATTTAAGAAAAAGAAGAACAAAACTAAGACCATTAAAATAAAAACAAACTCACAACTATCAACAACTGAATCTAAAAAAACAAAACCAAAAATAAACTAAGCAAACAACTAGAACAGGAACAGAATCATAGATGTGGGGATCATTCAGAGGGTTATCAGCTTGGTGGGAGAAGGGGGCAAATGGGGGATAAAGTACAGCGATTAAGAGACATAACTGGTAGCTACAAAATAGGGGGATGTTAAGATAATACAGGAAATGAGAAGCCAAAGAACTGACATGTGTGCCCCACGGGTGTGAACTAAGAGGGGGACTGCTGGAGGGAAGGGCAGTACTGGGTGGAAGAGGGCAAAGGGGGAAAATTGGGACAACTGTAATACCATAATCAATAAAATACACTTAAAAAAGCATAAATAGTAAAAAAGCATAAAGAGTTAAACTTGAGTTTTACAAGAACTACCTCAGTACTTTTTTGATACGTCAAATATTAAATCCCTTGTAACCATTTCTGATTTTTCATTTCTGATTGAAAAATGTGTGCACATGTGTATACATGTTTATGTCCCCTGTTGGAGCCAGAAACAGGATGCGTTTTTAAGGAACAATGAACAAAGAAAACTCCGTGCACCAGGGCAGAAACTAATGTTGAGAGCAAAAAGCATTTTGAAGATCAAAGGGCTAAGGGGAGTAAGAAATACAGTTAGCCAGCTGGAGCCGGACAGACCCCCTCCCCAGGATGGAGCCACAGTGATTTATGAGAGTAGAGTGAAAGATAGCTAGCCACCTGGAGCCTGCTGATAAGGAATTAGGGAGTTTTCACAAGACAATTTAGGCACCCAGCAATTATCCCTTGTGCTCTGCAAAATAACCGCAACTTCCGCTTCTGTAAGTTTGCTTGCTGTTTGCAAATAAAAGGGCTAGGCTGTAAGCATTAGGCGCGGCTCTCACTTGGAAGCCCTGAGGGGTGTAGTGTCCTGGGACACTCTGAGAGTTTGCCCCTGTTCAGGTAAAATGTGGCCAATAGATACCATCTTTGGAACCCAGAAAGTCTCCAGCGTTTGGTGTCTCACTCTCTGGATACAACACCCCCCCCCTCCCCGCATCTTTTGGGCAACCTTAAAATATTTTTGCCTCTGTTTATCATTCTATCCAAGCCAGAAGGAAGAATAAGGAAAAAGGAGGGTCAGAGATTTTCTTTTGCTAAGCTACCAGATAGTACATTAAAGGGCCCACTAATTCAAGATCTGTAAGGTCAATATACAACTCTCACATATAGAAATATAAATTCATAAGACAGAGATCCTAAACTAAACATATATGTAAATAGGCAACTGTTTGCACATAAAAATAAACTCAATGATAATAGTTTGTGGAAACTCTTTAAAACGATGGGAATTATTAATTTAAAACATGAAGCAGGGTACCAAACAACATAATAGAAAGTACACTTGAAAAAAAATTGTGTATCTTACTTACTGTAAATTTGCTAATACCCTGAAGTTCTCCAAATCGCATGTAAGAGATGTCTGCCTTCTTTTTTCCAACATCTATATCCCCTGTATAGATCTGTTTTATGCCTGCACCTTTAATTAAAGGTACACACTCATCACATGGGCATTTTGTCACAAAAATCATACTTTTTTCTTCTGGTTTTATTTCTTGACACCTACAAAAATTTATAAAATATTATGAAGGTAGTTTCTGAAAAGGGTAAGGTATATTTCAGAGAAATCTTTGAAAAACTAACACTGAGCTGCTTTAAGAACAGATTTACAACACGATGAACAATAATAAGTGAAACTTATTTTTGAAATAATAAGTGAGTATTCAAAATATATAAACTCATCAGTGCAAAAATATAACCTGAACACTACAATTATTGTGAGTAAAATTTATTTATTTATTCTAACCAATTTGGCAAGATTTCAGTATTAGATTATAAAATTAATTAAAACAGAAAGAGACAGACATTTTGAGAGAGAGCGAGAAAGAGAACACAATGTTTTCTAAGTAAGAACTTCTTCATAATGCTGGTATTAGGGGTGAGAACACCCTCCTTAAAAGTTTATAAAGTATGTAAAAATGGAACTGCCTTTTGACCCAGCAATTCCGCTGCTGGGATTACACCCTAAGAGCCCTGAAACACCAATCCAAAAGAACCTATGAACCCCAATGTTCATAGCAACACAATTTACAATAGCCAAGTGCTGTCAGCAACCTAAGTGCCCATCAACAAATGAATGGATCAAAAAACTATGTTACATTTACACAATGGAATTCTATGCAGCAGAGAGAAAGGAGATGCTCCTACCCTTTGCAACAGCATAGATGGAACTGGAGAGCATTATGTTAAGTGAAATAAGCCAGGTGGTGAGGGACAAATACCATATGATCTCACCTTTAACTGGAACATAAGCAACAAAAGAAAAAAGCAAATAGAATATAACCAGAGTGATTGAAATTAAGAACAATCTAGTAATAGCCTGAGGAAAGGGGGAGGGGACAGTGGAGAGAAGGGTTTTCAGGAACTGAAAAGGACATAAGGGACACATGGACAAAACCAAGGGGGAGGGTGGAAGCAAGGGAGGGAGGTGGGTTTGCAGGGGGTGGGGGGGGAAAGCAGGTAACTGTAATTATAACAACAATAAAATAATTTAAATAAAAAAAGTTTATGAAGTATGATTAGAGATTAATTTATCATGGCAGCCAAAAGATCTACTCCTTTATTTAATGGATATTTAATAAATGCTAACTCAATGGATAAATTAATATTAAAGTTTTGGATTGGGTTATAATTCCCTTACACCCTCTCTAACACAGGATGATTTAACAAACATTTAACAAATGATCCATATTTCCATACAAAATGAAGCAAGTTAATCAGTAATGAAGAGCAGAAAGAAAAGAGAAAGGAGTTGTTTGATGGGGGTAGTGTAGGACTAACGGATGCTCTCTTCAGAGGCTGCAGGGGCTGTACTTCCAGGATCTATAGTTTACTCTGCTCAGAGTCAGCTGTCTTACATCACCTCTAGCCTTCTATATTCATCTCTCTAGATCAGACTCTTATTCCGTTCACCTGGACTACGGCAACATAATTTTAAGCACCTAGTCTATTCAAACAATATATGCACAACCTAAGCAATCAGTAGTGTGGCTCTGTTAATGCTATTCCATTTCCCTACTAACTACCAAATGAAATGTAACCTCACAGTCTTCCCTATACAGTCCCAATCTAGTCTCAGCTACTCCATGGTTCAGCCTAATTACAACATGCATGTTCCCACACACACATTTTTCCTACTTCTAGACCACTGCTATGTCTGAAGCTAGAATGACTTCCCCGCAAGTATATTCAATTGCCACCATCCTATCAATCCTTTAAAGATCAGTTTGAATTCTAGTTTCTCCATAAAGCTTTTCCCTCCCACTCCCACTCCATCCATAGCATCCCTTGAATTTTCACAGCACTCGTGTTGGCCTTTCCCACACAACCAATTACATTAGGTTGAATGCTCTGTTATATCTCCTACTATATTATAAGCTCCAAAGGTCAGGAGCACATTTTAATCAGTTTTGAATACCCTAAGATCACCCCCATAATGGTTAAGGCTGAGAAATGTTAGTGAAAATAATCTAAATTAACAATATAGGAGGCAATTCTAGTTACAATCTCTAACAAAAACTATGTTAAACCAATTTAGTTAATAAATCTGTATATTCATAAATACAAAATATGTACTTTTGATTTAGAAAACAAAGGAGAGCTTACATTCCAGAAATATACAAGACCCTAAGGACATACTTCATGCAGTTTTATATTGGAGAGCAAAGGAGAAAGGGGAAAAAAGATTGCTCAATAAATCTGAAGCCCCACAGGATCTCTGATAATGGCCTGAAGTCAGGCAACAAAAATCAAGTGTGACCAAAGCTAAATTTCTAAAAAAGTAGTTCTTGAAATTTTTTAAAAAGGAAATAAATTACAGCTAAAAGAAAATACTATAACACCTTGTGTGACACACTGGCATTGTGTTTTCAAGCTTTCTCACAGAGACAATAATTGGCAGCCAAATAGTATGCACTATAAATCTCAGTAGCTTTGCAATGGTGCTAAATTCTTTTGAAGTGTTGTTTTGCCCTTTCTTGTAATGAAGGTCCTGGCACACAGATCAAGAAGTTTTGTACTGTTTATGAGAATGTAATTTTTGTGTTTCATGTAGGCCTGGCACATTCATGAAAATGATAAAAATTAACTAGATTGAAATGGAACCCAACTGTCATTATGAGATTTTTCTGAATAAAAGACATGTCCCCTGATAACTCTATGCTGGAATAAAGCTGCAAAACTAAAAACAAACAAACAAAACAACAACAACAACAATAAAGCCAAAAAATAAAAGAAAATTTCAATAACCCTTGTTACATTTCAAAAGAAATGCATGCAAATGAATTTCATACCTAAATGTCAAGGCATTCTGTTCCGCATGGACAATGTATCTAAATTTCCTTATTTCTCTGTCTTTCTGTTTGTCATCCATATTGGGGAAGTCAGCATACTCAGATCCAACAGGAAAAGCATTATAACCACATCCTATGAAGTACATCGTACCTGTCCCATCACAATTTTGCTGTGAGAGGGAGAAAACAACAAAGCTATTTCCAACATTCTGAAAAGGCAGCTTAGTACCATACTTAATACATTCAATTTTGTACAAAATGTATAATACATTCAACTTCTATGAAATTGAACCATCAAAAAGTATAATCTTGGGAGAAAAGGTGTCAAGGAACATGTATAAACAACACACAGACAAAACCAAACAGGGGGTAGGATACAGGGTGGGAGGTGGGGATGGCTAGGGTTGGGGGGAGTGGTGGGGAGGAAATGGAGGCAACTGTACTTGAATGACAATAAAAAAATTAAAAATAAATAAAAATAAATTTTGACAGTGAAAATAAAAACAATATTAGACCTTCCTACTGTAGTATGGTCTTGTCAAAGTTAAATTTCAGAAAGGCTCATCATCTCTCCAACATACAATCTCAAGGAAGACATTGGTTTTAGCACTTAATTAAATACTAGCTTGTATAATTCACACATTGCAAGTTTAATTTGATTCAAACATCTTTCCTCAAACAAGTTATAAGATTCTGTATAACAGAAACCATGACTTCTTTTTTATCCCTTAGAGAGTTTCATACATAACAGATACTCAGTAAATGATTGTTAATTTCTTATATACTCTGTGCTGTGGTACTGGCTAGCAAGCCAGAAATTTAAAATATATTTTGAACAATTTCTGTTCTTGTGCTAAAAATGTGCCATTGTGATATATCTGGAAAATAAAACATTCACTTACCTATAGCCTTCAATAATTATTGAGCCCTTATATATTATCACAGGATTTCTTACCTCAATGGCTCTCATGGTCAATGGCATTTTAGGTATTAATATGGATGCTTTGTCAATTATTAGAGTGAAATATTTTATAAATCACAACTGTTTATAATAGCTTGGAATATGCTATAATAAACCTCACTAAATTTTAATATATCATAATTACTCATGTGATAGTATCAACAGACTCATTACTGTAGCAGCTTGACAAAAATCACTGTTATAAGCCAAAAGAAGCTTACAAATAAAATACTATCATATTAATACATAAATTAGTCTTGAGTACTTACTAAATGTCAAACAACACGCTCAGTTTTATATGTATTATTTCATTTAATCAACACAGGTGGAAATTTAAGCCCAGAATGCTTGAATCCAAACCTATATCTTTCTAATTTACCATATTAAGTACATACACTGTAGATAATTTAACTGGAAACTTAGGTTCTCCACAAAGTAGTTGAGAACAACTAGATTATAAGCCAAGGCCTGCTGAGCATTCATATAAATACAGTAGGAGTTCCAACCATAGGCCAGGTACTATACTAGGTGCTAGGAATACAGCTGTAAACAGGACAGAGAACCTCTGTCCTTGTGAACCTAATAATCAAGAGATTCTAAGAAACTGGAGACTTCTGGCCATGATGAGGGCATAGGCAGACACACTGTGCCTTCTCACAGAACAAAAATAAGGTCAACAAAAATTTACAAACAAAATAACAACCAGTACAGACAGAAAACTGAATTGTATGGAAGTCTGACAACAAAGGAGTTAAAGTAGACACATTCGTCCAGACCAGGAGGAGGGCCAGAGCTGGGAGGTGGGGGTGGGGGAGAGAGGTTGAGGCAAAAAAAAGTAGTGGCTGGCAGACCCTGGGTGCAGAAGCGGCAGTGGGCAGACCCAGCCAGGTGGCAGATTGTAGAGGGTCGCAGCACACAAGGCTGCTTGTGAACTCTGGCGGTCCCACATTTGTGGGTAGATAAACCAGGAGAAACTGGGGAGCAAGACAGACAGTGCAACCCGGGGTTCCAATGTGAGGAAATAAAGCCTCAAAACACCTATTGAAAACAACTGTGGGGGTTGAGGCGCTAGGAGATACTCTCAGCCTCACAGGAGAGTTTGTTGGAGAGACCCACAGGGTCCTAGAATGTACACAAACCACCCACACAGGAATCAGCACCAGAAGGGCCCAGTTTGCTTGAGGGAAGTGGAGGAAGTGACTGAAATCCAGCAGAGAGCAAAGCAAGCATCACTGCTCTCTCACAGACCCCTGCCCCACATACAGTGTCACAAGGAAGCAACTTGGTTGCCCCACCCATGTGAACACCTAAGGCTCCGCCCCTCACTACGTAACAGGCTTGACAAGACAAAAAAAAAAAAGGCCCAAACAAAAGAACAGATCAAAGTTGCAGAAAAAATACAACTAAGCATCAAAAAGATAGCCAACCTATCAGATGCACAATTCAAAGCACTGGTGATCAGGATCTCACAGAATTGGTTGAATATGGTCACAAATTAGATGAACAAATGAAGGCTACGCTAAGTGAAATGAAGGAAAATGCACATGGAACCAATAGTGATGGGAAGAAAACTGGGACTCAAATCAATGGAGTGGACCAGAAGGAAGAAACAACTAACTAAACAGAAAAGAATGAAGAAACGAGAATTCAAAAAAAAAAAAAAATGAGAGGCTTAGGAACCTCCGGGACATCTTGAAACGTTCCAACATCTGAATTATAGGGGTACCAGAAGGGGAAGACAAAAAACAACAAGTGGAAAAGTTATTTGAGCAAATAATAAAGGAGAACTTCCCCAATTTGGCAAAGGAAAGAGGCTTGCAGGAAGTCCAGGGAAGCTCAGAGAGTTCCAAATAAGTTGGACCCAAGGAGGAACACACCAAGGCACATCATAATTACATTAGCCAAGGTAAAAATGAAGGAGAGAATCCTAGAAGCAGCGAGAGAAAAGAAGACAGTTACCTACAAAGGAGTTCCCATCAGAATGTCAGCTGATTTCTCAAAAGAGACCTTGCAGGCAAGAAGGGACTGGAAAGAAGTATTCCAAGTCATGAAAGGCAAGAACCTACAACCAAGATTGCTCTATCCAGCAAAGCTTTCATTTAGAATGGAAGGGCAGATAAAGTGCTTCTCAGATAAGGTCAAGTTAAAGGAGTTCATCATCACTAAGCCCTTATTATATGAAATGTTAAAGGGACTTATCTAAGAAAAAGAAGATCAAAACTACAAACAAAAATGACAACAAACTCCCAACTATCACCAACCAAACCTAAAAAAACAAACAAAAAACAACAAAAATGAACTAAGCAAACAACTAGAACAGGAACAGATTCACAAAAATAGAGATCACATGGAGGGTTATCAGCAGGAAGGGGGAGGGGGGAAAATGTGGGAAAAGGTACAGGGAATAAGAAGCATAAATTGTAGGTACAAAACAGACAGGGGGAGGTTAATAGTATAGGAAATAGAGAAGCCAAAGAACTTATATGTATGACCCATGGACATGAACCAGGGAGGGGAGATGATGGTGGTTGAGGGTACAAGGTGGAGGGAATAAAGGGGAGAAAAAAATGGGACAACTGTAATAGCATAATGAATAAAATATATTTTAAAAAAGAGAATAAACTCAAAATGAATAAAAGATTTAAATGTAAGTTGCAAAACCATAAAAATCCTAGAAGAAAACACAGGCAGTAAAATTTCAGATATCTCACACAGCAATAGTTTTGCTGATATGTCTCCTAGGGCAAGGTAAACAAAGAAAAAAATAAACTACATCAAATTTTAAAGCTTCTGCATGGCTAAAGAAACCATCAACAAAAGGAAAAAGGTACCCATTATATGGGAGAACATATTTTCCAATGGTAGATCTGAAAAGGGTTTAATTTCTAAAATGTATAAAGAACTTATAGAACTCAACACCAGGAAGACAAACAATCAAACTAAAAAATAGGCAAAGGACCTGAATAGACACTTCTCCAAAGAGGACAAACACATGGCCAATAGACATATGAAAAAATGCTCAATGTCACTAATCATCACAGAGACGCCAATTAAAACCACAATGAAGTATCACATCACATCTGTCAAAATGACTACCATCAATAAATCGAGTCCTGGAAAGCATGTGGAGAAAAGGGAACCCTAGTGCACTGTTGGTAGGAAGGCAGACTAATGCAGCCACTGTATTAAACAATATGAAGTTACCTCAAGAAATTAAAAATGGGACTGTGTTTCAGCCTACAAATCCCACTTCTGGGAACACAGTCTAAGAATGCCAAAACATAAATTCCATATGCACCTCTATGTCATAGCAGCATTATTTATAATAGCCAAGTCTGGAAACAGCCAAAGTACCCATAAAAAATGAGTGGATACAAAGTGCCCATAAAAAATGAGTGGATACAAAAGCTATGGAACAGTTACACAATGGAACACTACATGGCAGTAAAAAAGAAGGAATTCACACTGTGTGTGACAGCATGGATAGACCTGGAGATTACTATGCTAAGTGAAATAAGCCAGTCAGAGAAAGACAATATCATATGATCTCTTCTATATGTAGAATCTAAAAAAAACAAAATAAACTAATGTACAAAATAGAGGCATAGATACGTGGAACAGACTGACAGCGGTTGGAGGGGAGTGAGGGACTAGCTGAATGAAGGTGAAGGGATTAGTCAAAGAACATATATGCATGACCCATGGACATGGACAACAATATGGTGATGGTCTGATTCTGGGGGGGTTCAATCTGGGTGAATGTGGGCAAGGGGGGAAATAGTGGGGGCAACTGTAATAGTGTAAATAATAAAAAAATAGGAAAAGAATAAAATATAATAGAACATCAAAGAAATGTTTGCTAAATGAATCTATCCACAAAATTGTTGAGAGTTTAAAGAAATGCTTATAGAACATAATAAAATCACCAGTACAAAATATTAATGCAATGGGCCAATAAAATATATTTAAGGCTGAACTATATTTAAAGAAAATCAAGGTTACATGTTTAAAGAATTATTTTAATACTTACAGATTTTCTTTCTGCCCAAATTACTGCTCCAACTCCTATTTTATGATCCTCTAAAAGATAAATGGCATTTAACTCAGAAACAGTCAATAATTTGTTATTTCAGAAATAAATTTTTCCAAATATAACAAAAACATTTATTGAAACATACTTTCTAAATGTAGCTGCAATTTTTGACACTTCCCAAATTACAGAAAACCACTAAAATAAACACTTTTAAGCATGGAATATGGAAATTAGGTAATAAATAACTAGATAGTGTCACTACCAACCCAGTTACATGGGATCTATATGCAGAGATCATTAAATTGGCAGTGCCCATGGTCAGGTCACGTCAGAGCTATAACCAGAATTGAATCAATTCTCCACCCAGAAGTCAGTTTGTAAATAATTAGTTCTAACAGATGATAAAATTGATTAACAAACAAGTTTCTGACTTAATATAACTGTTCACAACAATCAAGTCTGTCTTCTATCAGTTTTTATACTCTAATCACAGAAAATAGGTTTCATGCAAATGTTCTTGCTAAGAAAAATGTTGATTTATAAAACAAACATAAGTAAATCTTTATGAGCTTTCATATATTTATATTGCTGGTAAATGCATGAAAGGGATTTTGATTTAAACAATATGTTGTTCTTTCCCTGATCTTCATAATTTGCCTTTAGGGGGGTTAAAAGCCAAGTTAGTAACATGTTTATTTCTACATCAATTATAAGATTATAATTTTCCTGTAGAACTAAAATCTCTGCAACAAGATATACTTCTGAAAACCATTAATATGAAACAGAAAATTTAATAATCAAAATAGAAATTCTGCATATAAAAAATTTACTTCTTCCTTGTACCAATATAAGGGTGAGTTCCAAATATCTAGGACAAGTATACAGTAATTATGAAAACCAAAGTATTTATCCAAATTTTAATAAGGGACTAAAGTAGTTAAGTAGGTACATTTACACAGAATACATAACAATCATCAGTCAACTTAGTCTAGAATAAGTCTAGAATAAGAACAATTATTAGTCTAGAATAATTTCATATTGGTGAAGATTAAATGAAACTGTGGCTTCACCCTAAAATTACCTTAAAATTAGTCCTTGCAATAACATATTTAAATACTTATTTTTATAGTAAAAGTACAAAGAAACTTTATTGCACTTATGCATTAAAAACTAGGATGCTCCATAATTTTTAAGCTATGATACTATAATAAAATTCTCCAAATTCAGTTCAAGCAAACTTGGATTTTCAAAATTATATTACGAAGTACTTGTGTAATTTATTTTAAGCACTTTTTATTCATCTCCCTTTTACCCAAAGGTAAAGCAGATACAATTTCCTTTTCTAGATGAGAAAACAGGTAAAGAAATTAAGTAACTAAAATTTAGCCCTCTAGACCCAACCTATTTGCCTTTCTTCTACCACTCTCTTTGATATTATTAAGAATTTTATAACAAACATTTCCCTTTATTGAATGCCCAAGTATACAGTGGTGAGGGAAACAGAAGTCCCTATATTCACGAAACTTATAGTCTAATGATAGATGAAGACAGGAACAAGAAAACACATATGTGCTGTGTAGGAAAACAACACAATCCTGAGGAATGGAGTGCATGAGAGGAGGGCTTACTCTACAGAGTGGAAACTGTCATGAAAGGGATTTTAGTGTAACCAAAATACTGTTTCTTGTAAGACCTTTATAATAAAACATGTGGGGGAAAGAATATAATTATGGATTTATGATAATTTCTAAGGTAAGTGGCAGAAGTTATAAACATAAGAGCATATTTGTTTGCAAAACCAAAGCATTTACTGGAAGTAAAATTGTACTCAATATATGCATAAATTAAAAACAAAAAATGAAAAACTGAAATAGAAATTCTCCATATTAAGAGCCTACTTTTCCTACCATCTACACTGAGTGTTTTTCATCTTGTGTGTGTTTTTTTTTTTTTTTTTTTTTTTAAGTTTCAGGAGTCACTTTTTCTGTTTTCAGTTCAGAGACAGACTAAACCTTATCAAGAGGGGAAAAAATGTGATTTTCGATCAGCATGCTGCTCTACTGCTATCTAAAGTAAGTACACCAAGATAATATTCTTTCCAATGTATATTTTAAAATTAAAATGAAATCTCATCCATGTTAGATGGAGTAGATTTCACATAGCCCCAACACTGGCTGACAAATTAGGTAGTTTCTTAAAAATCTTTTCATGTATGTAATTTTTACAGAAATTGCTCTAGTCATTCTCAGGTTGTTCCTGTCTTCATTAGTGTACCACTAAAGGGAAGATCAACTTATAATCATGAACCAAATTCCTGAGACTCTGATCACTAAAAGTCAGAGAACTCTTTATCCTACGGTTCTAGAACACAGGCATGGTTATCTTAGCTCCCAATTCTGTCGCGGCAGGGTTTGTCCATGTGGTCCACAGGCCACTTGTATCAGAACCACTGGCTGCTTGTTAAAAAGGCAGACTCCTATCTCCCATGGAAATGCCCTGAATCAACTTCTCCATGGAAATTGGGCAGACACAGGAATTTGCATTTTGCGTAAGCATTTCCTCTGTACTAGAGCTGAGAACCACGAAGTTATAATTTGAAACATTAAACTTTCTTGGCTACTCCAATCTACTTTTGTCATCAACACTGTGGTTCAGGAGGAAGGTATAATCTTCAGCTTTGTAAAATGCTAAATCTAATGGGAAAACAGGACCCAAAACAGAGATTAAAGTATTGCACTTAAACCAGGTAGATCAGATATAATCCCTTCCTAACTCTTTTTCCTCCTAGAGCCTAAATAAATTTTGTCACTTTTTCGCTACCTCAAAGTATCACAGAAACATACTTTTAATGAAACCTTTGTGGATCATATTTACTCAGCATTCAAGAGGCAATTCTTAAGCACTTACAATCAATTACTTTTAGAAAACTCTGTTGGAGGTTTTACAACTCATTTTAATCATACGTATATATATATTTTTAAAGATTTATTTATTTACTTATTTTTTTAGAGAGGGAAGTGAAGGAGAAAGAGAGAGAGAGAGAGATACATCAATGTGCGGTTGCTGGGGGCCATGGCCTGCAACCCAGGCATGTGCCCTGACTGGGAATCGAACCTGCGATGCTTTGGTTCGAAGCCCGCGCTCAATCCACTGAGCTATGCCAGCCAGGGCTGTAAGTACATTTTCAAATGAAATGGTTTAATAGAATGATTTCTTCATCTACTAAGTAGAATAAAATTATGCCATCAAAGCAAACTGAACAGTGTGAAATGAAAAGTCTGAGTTATTAGGAGAACACTCTACCATGGGGATATTTACCTTGCTGATTGTCCTCCATGTTAAACAATATCAGTATATAAATAGCCTAGCTCTGTGCCTGACATGTAGTAGGTGTTCAATAAAGTTTTATTGTTACTATTTATCATCAATGAAGAGTATAGGTCTAGAATTCCTTATCTGAAATCCCTTACATCAGGATTTTTTTGGACGGCTTGATGCATTTATTTTGTGGCCATACCTGACCAAATGTTTAATGCAAACATTTACACATTTTACTCCATTTGTGTAAATGTGTTTGATTACGTGGTATTTTCCCAGATCCCCCAGAAGTGCTGGTTAACATATAGTATATATACCATAGTACCTTTCTAAAATCTGAAAATCTCTGAATCCTTTTCATCTGGCTCCAAGGCTTGTTTGAGATAAGGAATTGTGAACCATTTATCTTTGGATATAAAAAGATTTCCATTATCTATTCAACACATTGCACTTAGTGCTAAGGAAAAAAATGGTAATGAAGATGTGATCTCTTCCCTGGAAGAACTCCCAGTGGAGTGACGTGCATGACACAGTTGCATTCTATTTAGGATTTGGATTCCAGGCAAAAAAGTCACACATGATAAAAAAAATTAGCCTTGAAAAATCTTTTAAATTGCCCATCATCGAGTGCAGAAGTACGGCTTTATGTAAAAAACTGCACAGAAATAGCAGATAAATTTATAATTAGAGTATCTAATAAAGAATATATACACAAATTTATATCAACATTTCTCCATCTTTAAGCACTGGAATCATACACTGTATGAACTAATTATACATAGTTCTATGAGAAGCGAGAAATACTGAGATCAAGTAAAAGAACAGCATATTCACATATCCCACCTTATGTTCACTTTGGAATGTTCTGAATTCTAACTAGCAAAGGGGAATTTGTGAATTACAGCTGTAACAGCTTTTCCCATTTATGTTTGTCTTTCCTGGTTTAGAGAAGAATTATTTATAAAGTTGGTTTTGACAAAGAGACTAATGTATAGCCCACATACAAAGTAATTACATTAAGCCCTGGCTGGTGTGGCTCAGTGGATTGAATGCCAGCCTGCAAACCAAAGGGTCACTGGTTCAGTTCCTAGTCAGGATGCATGACTGGGATGTGGGCCAGGTCCCCTGTGGGGGGGGCACTCGAGAGGCAACCACACACTTATGTTTCTCTCCCTCTCTTTCTCCCTCCCTTCCTCTCTCTCTAAAAATAAATAATCTTTTAAAAAATACAGTAATTACATTAAATCAGACTGTTATGCTATAGAGTTGTTTGGCAGCACACAGCTTATGCCTGTTGTAGTAGAATCAAATTCTTTAATCAGAACTGAGCGCCTATTAACCTTCCTGAATGTCAGAATTCCTCCTATAACTTTAAAACTTCATAAGCCTAGGCCACACCCTTAGGGACTTGGTTTAGTCTGAGTTGGAATTTGAGCATTTGTCCTGTAATAAAATTTCCATGGTGATTCTGATATGCTACCAGTTGAAAACTTCAGTTCTACTGAAATTACTTTGACCTGTGGTCTTTGTTTAGAATACACTACAGGCTACAGGCCAGCGGCATTTATCTGAACCTTTTCTGAAGATTTTCTCTCTTTTCCTTCTTTTTTGGGAGAAGTTTAAAAAATCCTATTATAGCCCACTCACCAAATCTTACTCTACCGCCCCTCCTGCCTGCATTTTTTCATTTCAAACCCGCATTTTAAAAAGTGATCCTTCTTCTACTTTGGAAAATTCTGTATCTGGTAAGATGTAAAAACAATGCTCTGCAATTGGAATACAAAGGCTACATTTTATCACAATAAAGAAAATTCCCAAGAAATATTTTCTTTTCACATATGTACCCATGTATAATTTAATAAAGTAAAAATGTTTGATTTCTCTACTTGCTGATTGAACACATACTAGCAATCAGGAAAAAAAAATCTGCCAGTATTTCTTTACTTTGATTCTGTTGGTTACTTTGAATTCATATATTGTAAAGATTTTAAAAGTTTGTATTAATATTACATACACATAAAATATTGAAGAGTTAACAAAAATGAATGATTTGCTTCTCTCTCTCTCTTTTGTCCCATCTCTAGAAGAGGGATCAATGAAGAGTGAAATGATAAAAACAAGAAGCAGAAAAGAAGGGTCTAGACAATCAGGCCCTCATTTATAAATGCAGCACCAAATTATAAGGCCACAAAAAAATCTGAAACTGCTCTGAGAGAAAGTTGTCTACTCAAGGGTTTCACTAAATTCTCTATATTGTACAGCCAACAAAACTTTAGGATCTGAGAGTAAATGAACTATACCATAGATGAGATGAACCCCACTTTATTTCTGAAATAAATACAACCCATCCAATAAGCCCCAATGTATCAACTAAACACATAACTTACCAGTTCGATATGCCAATAACCTGGCCTGAACCATGCAGTGCCTTGCAATTTCTTGTGGCAAACATTGATTGTGAATTTCATTAATCTGTTCAGGATTGTCACAATAAAATCCATAGTGTTTAAAGTTAGGCACACTGGAAGCTACTGTAGCCAAAAGCAGAATAAGGTCTTTCATGTTTTGCCTTAGATTGCTAAAGTACGGATTTTCACATAGGTTTTCCAAACCTATAGTCATCAGTATCTGCTTATGTAGTTCTTCATTTGAAATCAAAAATAACATTTCATATTCTTTTACTCTTTCTTGTCTACATTCAGAATAAAAGTCAGTGTTAGCATCTGGGAATGCCTTTGCAATTTTTTGAATAAAATCACATTTGTAAGAGGTTTCCTCTACAAACTGCATCATATAACACACCAAAGGCTGAAGCAAGACACACACATGGGCCCTACTGTTCGATTTCAATCTTTCCACTGCTTTGGCATCTAACTTTGCATCTTCAGAACTACAAGCCTCAGAAAGCAAACTTATTTCTGGATCAGCAGGCCAATATGAAATTCGGTTAACTCCAGCTGAAATATAAAATATGAAAGGCAGTTATCAGATACATGCTGAAATTAAGAATTATCTTAATAAATCCACCATATCATTGCAGTAGATCCAGAAGTCCCAACATAATAAATGTCTATTACCAATTCAGCAATAATACAACCTATGACAAACCATAGCTCATAAGCCACATCCAACCCATTGCCTATTTTTGTATGGCTTGCAGGTTAAGAATGGATTATAGTTTTAAATTCTTGGAAAAATAAAAAACAAGAATATTTTTAACACAAAAATTATATAAAATTTAAATTTCAATGTCTATAAATAAAGTTTTATTGGAACACAGGCCCACCATTTATTGACATAGTCTCTGGCTGCTTTTGCACTGCAATGGAGTAGCTGAGTTGAGAGCTGGGTAGCTGTATAGACACCATGTGGCATGCAAAGCCTAAAATATTAATTATCTGGCCCCTTATAGGAAAAGTTGTCTAACCCCTAACAAAGCCCATGGGAGGTATTTGTGGAATCATTTGCCTTGCTAAGTGTGGTCCCAAAGCCCGGTGCTGGGACTATATGCCAGAGTGCTAGAAGTAAAAAAATGGCTGCTTTTAGAAATATCATATCTGACAATTGATAGTGTCTAGTTTTGTTTCTGAAATAAACTATTCACCCATGCTTTTAAAATATGAGGTCTGTCCAGAAGGCATCCAGTCCTGTAACATGAAAAATAGAGACATCTATTGAAGAAGACACAAGAAACAAGAAACACTGTTCACAGGACAATGACCCCTCAGTCACCTTCAAAGTAGGCACCTTGGGACGTCACACAGTTCTCCCAATTGCCATCGGCTGCCCCGTCATATTTTCCTAAATCTCATCAACAGTCTAAAATCTCTTCCCTGTCAAAGATGATTTTAGTTTAGGAAAGGCAGAAGTTGCAGGTTACCAAATCTGGGCTATAAGGGGGCTAAGTCATCTGGGTGATTTGATGTTTTACCAAAACACTGCACAAGACATGATGCATGAATGTGTGCAGTGTTGTGATGAAACTGCCAAACACCAGTTGCCCATAGCTGCAGGCTTCTTAGTCATCTGAATAGTTTCTGCAGAGGAATGTTCAAGCTTAATGCAAAATCTGATGCAGATTTGTTGCTCTACTCGCTCAGTCATTTTGAATGCAACAGCCACACAGTACACACGCTCAATCAATGGCAGCTACCACCCCCACAGACTAGGCAGTGAAGTTATCATTGTTCACACATACGTATTCCAGTTTACTTTCCTTGGCTGCCTGGTTACATCAGTGTTGTACAAAATGCTCTCATCATATTAACAATGGTTGGACTTTTCCCAGACAGACCTTGTAAACCTGTACTCTGAATTTTTCCTCTGGGAAGCTATTCTGTGAAAATATTCCAAATAGAGACAAAAAAGAAAATATGCATGGCTAGTGCAGCACTGTTTAAACAGTAAAAACATAGAAAAATCTAAATGGACAAAATAGGAGAATGGTTAAACAAATTAGGATCCTCCTCATAACGAAATATTATGCACTTATCCAAAATCTCCACATCAGTGGGGGAGGGGCGTGATATTAATTTTTTTAAGTCCACAAAATTAAAGACAGAACCACAAACTAGAAGGAACATTTTTCAATCAATGTGACAGAGGAAAGGTTAGTAATATTTAACATACAGAGAAAATGTTAATTCATTAAAAGCATATACAGTTATCAATGGATAAGAACAAGGCCTCAAGAGAGCCCAAAAGAGATGAACGATTTACAAAAGAAAAAACAAAACTGGATAGCAAACATAGGGAAAAATATTTTAATTTGTATTTAAGATCAAATGATGAGAGAATCCGTATACAGAGTTAAGCGCCCAAATATTCATCAATTAAAGGTATTTTACAACAGAGATCCCTTTGCTAGTATCTCATGTAATTGCAGCTAAGAGAGACCTTTTTTTAATTTTATGTTTTTAACCTCACCTGAGCACATTTTTTTCACTGCTTTTGGAGAGAGGGAGGGGAGAAAGAGAAACATCAATGTGAGAGAGAAACATCGATTGATTGTTTTCTCACATGCACCCTGACTGGAGATCGAACCCATAACCTGGGTATGTGTGGTGACGAAAAATAAACCTGCAACCTTTTCAGGCTATGAGACAACGCTCCAACCAACTGAGCCACACGGGCCAGGGCAAGAGTCACTTTTTATGATTCTTCCCTGAAGTGAGTAAACAGATGGCCCACAGGGTGTTGTACATTCAAAGTAATAGATAAACTAAAAAGTCTTAGTTCAACAAACACACATTTTTATCCATTCCCTGCTACTTCTGATTTTTACTGTGGCTTAGGCTGTGATGCAATTTGAAAGCCTCAAAGCTACTATCAGAATATGTCCTCTGCCTGCATTTCACCCACCTTCTATTGGCATTTTCAAAATTCATTTCCTAACCAGCAGTAATGGTCACTCTTTCATCGAAACATCCCAATTCAAGTAGAGGGCATGACCAATCTCTAAACAAATACTCACATACCAGTGACAAATGCTACCACAGTTCTCCAGTTTTTCTTCTTTTTGTCTCAGACCAAATCACACTCTTTAAAATTAATAAGGACTCCAGTGAGGTTTTATCTACTGATATTTACTGTATTAGAAAATTAAAACAAAAATTTAAAAATATTAATTCACTAAAAAACAATGAAGAATTTATTATACATTAATATAAATAACATAGTTCAGTGAAAAATAACTATACTTTCCAAAACAACAACAAAAACTAGTATAAAGGAGTGACATTGTTTTAAATTTTTAAAAATCTCTTTATTTTCCGGCTCAATAGGAGACATCTGGATTGTCAAATAGGTTGCTTCTTTCAATCTGCTGCAATAGGTTGTTTTTTCATTGACATACTTGCAAAGTATCCAGCCTCACACAGATAGATATGTGTTTGAACAGGAGTATTTTAACAGCAATTTCAAATAGTTGTGAATATTCTTTGACACCACATAAAAATTTGACAAAGAATAGTATCTTAAAGGTTAGTGACAATGTAGAATCTGAAATTATAACATTTTTGTAGTTATGTTAAATTCCATTTTTTTAAGAATTCTATTCATTAATATTATCACCAATCTCATTCAGAAGAGTCTTTTAAAAAGTGCTGAGAAGCTGTAAGCTCATGATGATTGATACTAGTTTTTCAAAATTTTAATTTTCACTTGAAGGCTGATATTTTATCATTGGCAACAAATGTTTTCCTGGAAGTGACAGGTTCACTTAATTTATCTTTGCGACAATGTCTGCTAAATAGCCAAGTGTAAATAGTTATAGTTCATCAGATCATGGTGTTCCATGAAAAAAGGTGGATAATTCAGTTCATAACTCAAACATTTGTAGAGGTGGTTTTTCACAAGACAACCTTCACACTTTGGATTGTAGCAAAAGTGCTTTATGTCTACCTCCTATTTTCTGATGCAGAATATTATAAAGATGTATACTCAAGAGTTGGAATTTAATAAAATTAATAATTTTTACTGTATCATCAAAGACATTCTTACATGAAACCTTTTTTTTTTTAAGTTAAAAATGTCTTAATTTTTTATTCTTGGTACCACTATCACAATTTACAGGGCAATATACCTAATGTAATGAAAAGAAAAAGAAAAAGCTACAACAGATAAAAGACCTCAGGAATGTACATCTAATTGACAGTACATTGCATTACTCAATAGCTGTGCTTTTTGCGAACTGTGGTTATGACAGTCCTAAACAAGAAGGGTTTCCTGTGTAAGCTGCAGTAACTTTTCTGACTATGGATCATTGTTCCTTCTGTGGCAGATTTTTACAGTTCCCCTAACGCATTTGGGATGACTGTCTCAAAGTAACCTGCAGCTTTCCTGACAATTCCTCGCTCTCCTGCTAAGAACTGTAGCGCTTTTCTGCTGAGTTTTTAGAACCTTCTGCTACCGTATCCACCACTTCCACCACCAGATCCATAATCACCACCATAGGAGCTGCCCAAGCTCCTTCCACTGAAACTGCCCCGTCGTGGGTCCATAATTTGAATGCTGTTGTCCACTATAATTTCCAAAATCATTATGGTTCCCACCACCACCGTAGTTGCCACCAAAATTTCCCCCTTCATTGTAACCATCATATCCTCTACTACCACCATATCCACCACCACCTTGGTTTCCACATCCAATCCACCACCACCATAGCCTCCTCTACTACTATTACCAGGTCCACTGCCATAGCTGCCACCATCACTTCCAAATCCACTATATCCACCATCACGTCCTCCATAACTACCTCTGCTGCCACCTCTACCATAGCCTCCTCTTCCACCAAAGTTTCCACCACGGCCAAAGTTACCTCTACCACCTCCAAAGTTTCCTCAACGACCCATAAAATTGCCAGATCCACCTCCACAGCCTCTTTGTGATCCAGCAGACTGCATTTCTTGTTTAGAATGGGCCCTTTTCACTTCACAATTATACGTATTATTAGTGTGGTTATGTCTGAACAACAATTTTATCAACTGCATCATGATCATCAAAAGTTAAAAAAGCAAATCCTCTTTTTTTCCCACTCTGCCTATCTTCCATAACTTTTACAGTTTCAATCTTGCCATACTTTTCAAAGTAGTCTCTCAAATTATACTCTTTTGTATCTTCTTTATGACCACCAACAAAAATTTTTTTCACTGTTAGATGGGCACCAGGCTTTACAGAATCCTCTCTAGAAACAGCTCTCTTTGATTCCACTACACGCCCATCAACCTTGTGTGGTCGAGCACACATTGCTGCATCCACCTCCTCAACACAAGAGTAAGTGACAAAACCAAAGCCCTGGGAACGTTTTGTTTGGGGGTCTCTCATCACCACACAATCTGTGAGCGTGCCACATTTCTAAAAATGTTCTCTTAAACTATCATCTGTAGTTTCAAAGCTCAAACCACCAATGAACAGTTTTCTCAACTGCTCTGGTTCCTTTGGATCGTGGTCCTCCTCCCCCTGGCGACAGCCAGTCGGGCTGGGAGCAACTGAGCAGTGGTCTTACCTCCATTTTGAGACCAGACTCGCCTCTTCCAACTCAAGTTCAATGAAACCTTTTTTTTTTAAATTCCAAGTATGTGGCCACAGAGAGTACAGTGACCACTACTACAGTTTGGCCATAAAGAGTACAATGATTTCTACTGCCTCAATTCGTACTAGGCAACAGTAGTTTTACTCACCACTGTTTTGCTACTATTAGTGTAAATGTAGTAGTATTACGAAAATAGATTTGACCTTGTGGAACATCAGGAGTCCACAGGCCACACTTTGAGAACCACTATGCTTTGGAAATGTTTGCTATGTAACAATAATTATAATTTAAATAATTTAGCAATAGCATGGAGTTATACTAAGCTGCTTCCCAATATATATATAAAGCTAAACTGATACAGCAATTTTATTTACATATGGGTCTAATTCTAACGTAAAAGCATTTCTGTTGTAGGTTCTTCCTGATTTTCCCACATTGCATTATTTCTCTTGGCTGGTTTAAGTATCTTAACTCAAAGACATTAAGCAGTGGTCAGTAACTTGCACTTCACCACTTTTCTAATGCTTGGAGGCTAATAAGAGTGCTTACAGCATAATCAACTCAGCACAAAACACAATTATCTTTTACTAATTTTTTCCCTTGACTCTAGAAGAGACCAGTTAAAAACTGTTTTGGCTCTTTCACAGTCTTCCTTTTTATATCAATGTCAACCTCTAAATCCTATTTTATACCCTGCCTAATACAATAGTCTTCTAATTAGGTTTTCAACCTCTTATCCTTTCATGATCCAATTCAATAACAAAAAAGAATAATAATAATTTTAATCTTGTTACATCCTGCTCAAAAATCTTCAATGGCTGACTCCACATCATCTGTAATAGGATTTATAGATCAATTAACACAAGTGATAAAGCAAATACCCAGTCTGCCCAGTTAACTGGGAAAAGAAGAAAAAAAATGCCATCACCACCTTAAATATCTTCTGTACTTGTAGCTGCAGAGAAAAGACTATAGAATCTAACAACTATCATAGACACCCTACCTGCTTGAAAAACTTGTTGCAGGCCAGGAGGCTGTAACCACCTGACCATTTCTTCTGCAAGTGCTTCCACTTGTAGCTCAAGGTTCCAGCCTTCACCATAGACCTGGATCATTACTCTGAAGACACTGATGTAAACAAAAATAGCTCATTCTCAAAACAAGTTTAGGAACTCTGTTCCATAAGATAAAGCCAAAGGGCCATACAATTTTCCAAAGTTCTCCACTAAAACCCCAACTTCTTATAATCTATCTGCCACTCTTATCCCCAAGAATAATGATCTATTTGAAACACTGACCCTCCCTAGAGCCTTACATCTCACATATGCTGCACCCCTGACCAGGGATGTGTTCCTCTTCCTCTACCTCTAACCCATCAAAATGCAGCTTAAGCCCTAGCCTTTCATAACATGTCAACCTGTAGGGATCACTATTTCTCCTCTATTCTCCTATCACTTATAGCCTATATCATTCATTTGGTACTAGAACATGTCTTGCATTATTATTTTTGGCCCCCAATAACTCTGTGAGGAAAAGGATTAGGTACTATGTTAGCCTTTTTACCCAAAACACTCTCTGAAGGTATGATTGATTAAATCACTGACTTTGGTAACTGAACTCAAATTCTAGCCCCTCTCTCCTTCCCAGAGGTCTAGAAGGTAAGGCTGAAAAGTTCCAACCCTCTAATTACCTGGTTGGTTCCCCTGGCTACCAAGTCCTATCCACAAGGGCTTTCCAAAAATCACTTCATTAACAGAAAGTCAGGTGTGGTTGAAAGGGGCTTGTTATGCCCATGGCCAGGTAGCTCAGATGGTTAGATCACTGTTCCAATACATCGAGGTTGTGGGTTTGATTCCCAGTCCGGGAAAATACAAGAGGCAATCAATGAATGCATAAGTAAGCGGAAAAACGAATCAATGTTTCTCTCTCTCCCTCTTGCTCTAAAAAGCAATCATAAATAAATAAACACCTTTTTTACTCTTATCACTCAGGAAATTCCAAGGGATTTTACTTGTGCTGTGACAGAAACAGGATGAAGACCAAATATACAATTCATATTATAAATCACAATATCACAGTACTTATGTAAAAGATATAATTTTTTAAAAATAGCAAAATGGTCTGCATACATACCTGGGGACAAAAAAATATCATAAGCACAAGGAGGTTTAGTGAGTAGCCTGGTATGACAGAGATGAATAGATATACATTAATAATTTCTGTTCCTCTTTTCAAAATGTAAAATAGTCACTGGGAGGCAGCTGCCCAGCAGGAACTATAGTTCCCTCAATGCATATGAACGGAGATAATGTATGTAACTTATGGGCCAGGATTTTTAAGAGCAGGTATGCCTTCTCAATTTTTCTTTCTCAGTCTGGATGCAGAGGACTCAAGGTCCTTGGGGATGACAGCAGCAATACCACAGAAGATGCCTAGACCCATGAATCAACCACATGGAGAAAGTTGCCTGCTGTTCAGCAACATCTGTATTGGGATATTACAGTTGTAACCCCTTATCTGCAATTTCACTTTCTGTGGTTTCAGTTACCCAGAGTCAACCATAGTCCACAAATATTAAATGAAAAGTTCCAGAAATAAACAATTCATAAGTTCTAAATGGTACACCATTCTAAATTGTGTAATGAAATCTCTCCCTGTCCCACTCCATCCCATCCTGGATGTAAATCATCCCTTCCTACAGCATCTCTACACTGTATATACTGCCCATTAATTAGTCACTTAGTAGCCACCTATGTTACCAAATCGACTGTTACAGAATTACAGTATCTATTGTAGTGCTTGTGTTCAAATAACTCTTATTTTAACTTAGTAATGGCCGCAAAGTGCAAGAGAGATGCTGGCAATTCAGATATGCCAAAGAAAATCAGTAAAGTGCTTCCTTTAGGTGAAAAGGTATGTATCACAGGGAAAAAAACCCCAACATATGTAGGGTTCAGTACTATCTGTATGTAGTCTAGGCCTCTCCTGAGGGGTCTTTGAACATATCCCCCATCAACAAAGGGTTACTACTGTACAGGAGTTATAAATGCCTAGTATGTTAAGCCACTGAAATTTTAGAGTTTTCTTATAGCAGCAAACATTAGTCTACTAATACATAAAACATCATCTAACTAGTGACAGAGATGAGACCAGAATCCATGCTTTCTGACTCTTCTTACAGTATATGAGACTGTCTTCAGATATATTATATATATTTCTAAATTACCTCTGTGGTATATATTCAATTTGTTTTCACTAACTATTCTCAAGATAAATGCTAGTAATCCCTAACAAAGCTTTATCTGCACTTACCATTTACGATCATTTTCAAACAAGCAGAACATGGTTTTCTAGAAAAATAAAGATCACAGTTTTTCAGCCTTGTCCCATGTTTTATAAGAGCAATTTTCCCAGCATGTAAATCTTCACTCGAACAGTGAAGATCAATAATTTTCATGTTTTTCACCACCACAAGACCAGTTTTCTTCACCTACATTAAGATACAAAATAATAATTTATTAATTATGAATTCTAATGACTGTATCATGGACTATACTTGATTTATTAATAAAAAAATTTGTTTAGTTCTTTATCTGAACAGTTTAAACAAAAGTACATTTTCCATCAGGTCCCCATTTTTTTCCTGAATGTTTAATGTTGACTTTAAACATTATACCAGAAATGTTCTAAATTTGGATTTCTTAATCAATTAAGTATCTATTTATCATTAATTTGTCCTAGTGAAAAGTGAATATATTTTGACCTAGTAAATGACAAGAACCAAGGCAATTTGACTTTTTCTCTTATAGGATCTAGTCTAGGACTATGTAGTATTAAGTTTCTAGGGGGAAATAAAGAAAAATTTGGAAAACTCTGACTTTACACATGAATATATGAAACCCAGAAAATTCAGATAACTTTCTGAAAGACCCACAGACTGCAAAAGACAAAACTAAAGCGGAGGTAGTTTTAAATTTTAAAATATTTAAAATACCGATTAAAATAAAAATAATTTTCAACTTCATTCTTAAAAACAACTTTTAGCACATTGGAAGTCTAGATTAATGTGGTTTCACTTCCACAGATAATATATTGGTTATGTATAATAAAAGACTTTTTAGACTTCTGGTCAAGATGGTGACATAGGAAAACATGGTTCACCTTCTTGCACAACCACATCAAAATTATAACTACCATACAGAAAACTCATCACTCAAAAAGTAAGAAATTGAGTTGAATGGAAGTCTGACAACTATGGAATTAAAGAAACCACATCCATCCAGATTGGTAGGAAGGACACAGATATGGAACTGTCTGGTCCCACATCCACTTGTGGTGAATAAAAATTTGGAAAGGATATCTCGAAAATGAGGAGTCCTAGCCACACAGAAGGCCCCTCCCTCTGCCCCCCCCCCCCCAGCAAGGTTTCAGTGCCAGGAAGTCCCTATAACTTCTGGCTGCAAAAATAAGTAGGGATTAAGTCAGTGGAAGAAACTTCTGGAACCCCAAGTAGTTCCTCTTAAAGAAACCATATACAGACTTATTCAGACTCACTCCCTATGAGCTCTACCACCACAGTAGCAGCTTGAAAGGCACCAATCATGTACAGGGAGAAACTGAAGTGTCTAGCATCAAGGCAAGAGCTGGGGGACAGCTTTCTCCTAGACAGAAAGGTAGGCAAAGGCAATTGTCCCTTTCCTGAACACACAAATTTCCTTTGCAGCACATACCCTGGGCTCCAGCAAAGGTGCAAGCAGAGTGGGTTGGAGACACCTGAGGAAAGACTAAGGATAGAGGCTTTGGGAAGAGAACTGAGTGAATAGCCCCTGGGATCCTGGTGCTGAGTCATCCCCCATATGGCAGTAGCCATTGTGTTTAGGCAGGCCACTGCCCTATGAGTGGCAGCAGCCTGAGGGGAAACAACAGCCCCCATTCCAAGAAGGACTCTGCCCTAGCTCTGTGGTGCTTAAGCCTCACTGCTGGGTGCAGAATGAGTAGATTAACAATCAAAGTAGTCAGCCACAGAGAGTAGATCACTGACAAAAGGAGGGAAGAATGGACTAGAGACACTTGAAGAGAGACTGGGGATGGAGGCTTTGGGGAGAGAACAGAAAGAGTAGCTGCAAGGATCCTAGTGCTGAGTCATCCCCCATACGGCAGCAGCCATTCTGCTTAGGCAGACCACTCCCCTCCAAGCAGCAGCAGCCTAATGGGAAACAGTAGCCCTGACCTCAGGAGGAATTCTGCCCCAACCTACGGGGCAGACTGACTGACTGCTAAGTGCGGAGTGACTACATTAACAACTGAAGGTGACAGCCACAGGCAATACATCCCTGGCAGTCTCAGATCAGGCTATTTAAGGTCAGATAGGGTCAACATTTGATATCACCAGAGGGGAATCAAAAAAGAAAAAACAGGTAAACACTAAAGGCTACTGAGATGAAATCCACTGTGGTCTTGTCCATGATTTACGATATTTTCTTTCCTCCCTAGCTTTTTAACATTCACTTCTTGTCCATCAAGTTTGTACATATTGAATTGCTAGATTTTATACTATAGTTTATTTTTCTCATTTCTTATAATAGTTTTATCTCTTTATCCCCTTATTAATACTGTCTCATTTGCTGTTCATGATGGGATCTCGTGGAGGAGAAGTTATTCTTGTGGACATGGGTTTGTTTCCTGGGCTCTGTGGTTTTTTTCTGGCAGCATATGGACAAGAGCATACAAGACATTGTGGGCAGAGTGACCCTCACTCAACCAGCTAGAGGGAAGGACCCACCAAAGAACAACCCAACAACAATCAAAACCCAATTACATCCAGAGAGCCAATATGAATGGCATAAAGTGTCTACCAAGAGAATCAAGTTCAGGAGATCAAGGACACTGCATCACTGAACCTCACAGGTCTTCTACCATAGAAGGTGATACCACAAACTCAGGGAGTCAAAACAGATTAATATATGAAGAAGAAGCAAACAAAGAGAGTCTCCCCAACAATGGGAAGATAAAGACACAACCCCCAATCCAAAGGAAAGGAGGAATCCTCAGAAAGAATGCTAAATGAAATATAGGTAAGTCAACTATCAGGTATTGAGATTAAAACAATGGTTATAAGAAGGCTAAATTAGCTCACTGAGAATTACAGTTTTCTATAGATTCTCTGTAGAAAAACTACAGAGAATCTATGAGGAACTTACTGCAAACTATTATCAGCATGAAAAAGGACACAGAAACAATCAAGAAGAGCCAGGAGGAGATGAAATATAAAATCTCTTCATTAAAGAACATAGTAGAAGGAATCAAAAGCAGGCTGGATGAAGCAGAGGATCCAATCAGTAAGCTGGAGGAAAAGGTAGGAAAAACCTCCCAGAAAGAGCAAGGAAAGGAAAAAAGAAGCAAAAAGAATGAAGAGGGGTTAACAGAACTGCAGGACTACATGAATCATAATAATATCCATATAATAAAGATACCAGAAGGAGAAGAAAAGAAGCAAAGGACAGAAAACCTGTTTGAAAAAGGAATGATGGAAAACTTCCCTAATTTGATGAGAAAGAAAGTCACACAAATCCAGGAAGCACATAGGGTCCCAATCAAGAGGAAATCAAAGAGGCCTACTCCAAGACACACAATAATTAAAAGAGAAAAATTCAAAGACAAAGAGAGAATCTTAAAGGCAGCAAGGAAGAAACAGAAAGTAACATGCAAGGGAGTCAAGACAAGGCTAGCAGCTGATCTCCCAACAGAAACACTACAAACCAGACAGGAATGGCAAGAAAAATTCCAAGTAATGAAAAGCAAAGGCCTGCAACCAAGATTACTCTAACCAGCAAGGCTACCAATTAAAATGGAAGGCAAAATAAGGCCTTTCCCAGAAAAAAGAAAGCTAAAAGACTACACTTCCACCAAACTAGTACTGCAAGACATGATAAAGGGACTACCTTATGAAGAGGAAGAAAAACAATGTGAGAGAGAGGAACACAGAAACAAAGGGAGGAAAATGAATAAGTACCCACCAATTAGAACCTTCAATGTAAATGGATTAAATGCTACAATCAAAATACATAAGGTAGCTGAATGAATAATAAAACATGACCTACATATACGCTGTCTAATCGGACATACCTCAGAACAAAGGACCTACAAAAACTGAAAGTTAAGGGTTGTAAAAAAATATTCCAAGTAAATGTACAGGGAAAAAAAAACCAGGATAGCAACTTATATCAGAAAAACTAGACTTCAAAACAAACGCCATAAAAAAAGACACAGAAGGACATGTTCATTATACTCAAGGGAAGAATCCTTCAAGAAGTCATAAACATTGTAAACATATATGCACCCAACATAGGAGCACCCAAATATATAAGGAAAATCTTAGAGGACTTCAGTAAGGATAGAGACAGACATACACTTATACTAGGGGATTTTAATACCCACTGTCAAAAATGCATAGAATTTCTAAAGGAAATATCAATAAGGATATTGCAGCATTGAACAATGCCCAAGAGCGAATGGACTTAACAGATATATAATATAACATTTCATCCCAAACAAGCAAAAGACACTATCTTTTCAGATGGACATGGGACATTTTCAAAGACAGACCACATGACAGGACACAAAATAAGCCTCAACATATTAAAAAAACTGAAATCATATCAAGCATCTTTTCAGATCACAAGGGCCTGAAACTAGAAACCAACTTTAAGGACAAAACTCAAAAACACTCAAATACATGGAGATGGAATAGCATACTATTAAAAAATGAATGGGTTAATAATGAGAACAAAGAAGAAATCAAAAAGTTTCTGGAAACAAATGAAAATAAACACATAATAGTCCAAAACTTATGAGATGCAGGGAAGACAGTCCTGAGACATGAAGTTTATAGAGACACACCCTACCTAAAAAAGACACAAACATTTCAAATAAACAACCTAACCCTGCATCTAGGAGAACTGGAGGAACAACAACAAACAAAGCCCAGAGCAAATAGAAGGAAGGAAATAACCAAGACAGAGCACAATCAAACAACATAGAGAACAAAACAATTCAAAGGATCAATAAATCCAGAAACTGGCTGTTTGAAAATGTATTTTAAAAAATGGACAAGTCTTGCCCTGGCTGGCGTAGCTCAGTGGATTGAGCATGGGCTGCGAACCAAAGCATCGCAGGTTCGATTCCCAGTCAGGGCACATACCTGGGTTGCAGGCCACGGCCCACAGCAACCGCACACTGATGTTTCTCTCTCTCTTTTTCTCCCTCCCTTCCCTCTCTAAAAATAAATAATAAATAATCTTTTAAAAAAATGGACAAGTCTTTCAGAAGATTCATTAGGAAAATAAAGAGAGAGGATCTAAATAAATAAAATCAGAAGAATGAGGAGAAATTACAAGTGATACCACAGAAATACAAAGGATTTTAAGAAATTACTGTGACAACTATTTGCCAATATATTTGCAAACCTGGGTGAAATGGACAAATTTCTAGAAAAATATAATCTTCCAAAACTGAATCAAGTAAAAGCAGAAGTCTTGAGCAGACAAATAACAGCTGATGAAATTGAAGCAGTAATAAAAAAACTCCTGGCACACAAAAGCCCTGGTCTGGACATTTTCACAGGAGAATTTTACAAACATTTAAGGAACAGCTAACCCCTATTCTTCTCAGACTATTCCAAAAATTAAAGAAGAGGGAAGACTCCCAAATTCCTTTTATGAAGCCAGCATCATTTAAATCCAAAACCAGACAAAGACACAACAAAGAAAGAAAACTATAGGACAATATTGCTGATGAACACAGACACTAAAATCCTCAACAAAATATTGTGAAACCACATCCAGCAATATGTTAAAAAGATCATACACTGAAATGTACTCAGATGCAGAAGATAGTGGTGAGGTAAGTGGGAGCAGAGCCCAGTTCTCCCTGTGCACAGCTGGAACATCTAGATGATCTTCTGAGGAACAAGGTCAATAGCCAATAGCATCCCAGCATAGAACACAATGAAAAACAGATAGTGAGGAGATCACTAGGAAGTCACTGGGAGGAATAGGGTCAAATTGGGAGACAAACAGAGGCAGTATACATCCGCTGGAACTGTGGACAAAGGCACCAGAGAAATTGGGGTGCTGGATGACATCTGGAGAAAGGAGGAATTGGGCCTTGATGGACCCTGACTCAGATAGTCTCTGGACTAGTTGGATAATTGGGCTGTGTAAAGCCATGCGCTTTTTAAGAACCCCAGGGAGCTGCTTTGTAAGGAACTCTCAAGCAGTGGCTAGCTCATCCCAGGGTGATTTCAGCAGCATATGTGCAGAGACTGAGTAGCTGAGAGGAACTGAACGCCCAAGCTTGTCTCATGCTGACCACCCAGAGCCTGAGTGGCTTAGTGGAACAGCGCACCTGAGACTGGATCTCGTTGCATGCTCAGACACTGAGTGGCTGATTAGCCATGCACCCGAGACTAAGTGGTTGAGTGGAACAGCATGCCCAAGACTGACTCATGCTGTCAGCCTAGAGACTAAGTGGCTGATTTGACCCTGGCAGCTGACAGAGGACCTGGGCCGGAGGCTAGCCAACCGTGAATACTGTGGCCCAGACCTAGTCCCCATCCACTCAAAACCATAGGAAGGGAGACAAGCGAAGGCCCACCTCTTCCTGTGGCATCGGCGAAGAACAGCAAAACTTGCTGAATAGCTTTAAAATCAGCAGAAGGCTTATTTTTTTCTTTCCTCTATCTTTTTTTTTTCCTTTTTTTTCTTTCCCCAAATGAAACAATAAGGCATGGAGTTACGAAGGGTCCAGAAACAGATCCAAAGGGGGAGCACAAAGCTAACCCCCCAAAATGAGAAACTGAGACAAATGTCACTTTACTATCCCATAGAGCTGGTATTTTATTGTTTATGTGTATTGTTATTATTTTTCATTATTTTACCATTTTTATTTTATTAGCATTTTTTAAATTTTTCTTTTGTTTAGTTTTTCTCATTTTATTTGTCTATTCAATTGCATTGCTTGACTGGTTTCCCTTATTCTCTCTTTATTGTATTTTAATTTTCCTTCTTCACTCATGTTCCAAACACACTACTCTTGATCATGTATTTTCTATTCTGGTTATTCAAATCATATATTTCTCATCATATTATTGTTGTTCCAGTACTACTGTAAATAGTTGTTGTTCCATACAATTGTACATACTACACAGGAACCCTTCCTGATCTTAGCCCACATCACTTTATTCCTCAGCATTATTATCATTCTGATTAAGTCTATTCTCTCCCACACCACGCCTATTTTCCATCCTTTATTCTCACTATATCTCCTCATCTAACCTTGCACAAGTTCTCTGTTTTCTGGATTCAGCTCACAATCCTCCTCCCCTCTAACAAGAGTCTTACCTTAGGTGAAATATCACAGTTAATGCTATATTTAACCAAAGGATCACCTGTCTCTTCCTACTTCCTAGTACTTTAAATCTCAAAAAATATTCTCCCACTCTCTTAATCCATTTTGCCTATCCCCTGCCACTGATCACATATAAAAATAGGTGGGAGCTGCAAACATCAGTACACCTACTGGAGGAGAGAAACCACCAACAAAGGAAAAACCAAAAGGTAAAAACACAAGTACAACAACAGCCCACACAAACAGAAGAAAGGGCAAACCTAGAGCATCCAGACAAGGAGATCAAAGAGACCACACCCCTGTACACTATAGAATTCCTACCTAGAAGTTCACCCTACAAAGACAGCTAGTAAAGCAAAACATCAAGAGGAGTAGAAACAAACAAAAAAAGTCACCTAAAATGGGAGACAAAAAAAGAACATGCAATCAAAAAGAATGGAAGACTCTCCACTAAAAGAGCTAAATGAAATGGAGGTAAAGGAAATTATCAGACATAGAATTCAAAATAATGGTTATAAAGTTGCTCAAGGGACTCACAGACAACTACAAGGAACTGAGTGAGAACTACAACAGTATGAAAAAGGAAATAGAAACTACAAACAAAAACCAGGAGGAAATGAACAATAAAATCTTGAAAATACAAATCACACTAGAAAAAATTACAAACAGGCTGGATGATACAGAGGATCGAAACAGAGAGCTAGAGGACAAAGTAGAAAAAATAACAGAAAGAATAGGAGTAGGAAAACAGATTCAGAAAAAATGAACAAGTGGTGAGGGAGCTGCAAGACAACATGAATGTAATAATATATGTATAATAGGGATAGCAGAAGGAGAAGATGAGCAAGGGATAGAAAACCTGTTTGAAAAAGTAATGATGGAAAACTTCTCTAATTTGATGAGATAAAAAGTCATACAAATCCAGGAAACACTGAGAGTCCAAATCAAGAGGAATTCAAAGAGGCCCACCTCAAGGGACATCATAAATAAAATGGCAAAATTCCAAGACAAAGAATCTTAAAGGCAGCAAGGGAGAAACAGAAAGTAACATACAAGAGAGCCCCAAGAAGGCTAGCAGCTGACTTCTCAATGGAAATGACCCAAGCCAGAAGAGAATGGCAAGACATACTCCAAGTAATGAGAACCAGAGGTCTGCAATCAAGGCTACTTTATCCAGCAAGGCTCTCAATCAAGACAGAAGGCTAAATAAGAAGCTTCCAGAGAAAAGCAGTCTAAAAGCATACACCTCCGCCAAACCAGCTCTGCAAGGGACTACTTTAAGGAAAGAAAGGAAAAGAGAGAGAGGTATACAGGTATGTAAATGGCAATGAATAAGTACCTATCAATAATAACCTTAAATGTAAATGCATTAACTGCTCTCATCAAAAGACACAGAATAGCTGAATGGCTAAGAAAGCATGACCCACACATATGCTGCCTACAAGAGACCCACCTGAGAACAAAAGACCTATATATGCTGAAAGTAAAGGGCTGGAAACAAATTTTCCAAGCAAACGGACAGGAAAAAAAAGCTGGAGTAGCAATACTCATATCAGACAAAATGGATTTCCAAAAAAGGGTCATATAGAGAGACCCAGAAGGTCACTTTATACTACTCAAGGGAAGAATCCACCAAGAAGACATAAAATTGGAAATATATATGCTCCCAACATAGGAGCACCCAAATACATAAAGAAAATCTTAGAGGACTTCAAGAAAGATATTGACAGCAACACAATTATAGCAGGGGATTTTAATACTCCATTGTCAAAAATGGACAGATCTTCTAAACAAAATATCAACAAAGATATTGTGACATTAAACAACGCCCTAGATGAAATGGACTTAACTGATATATATAGAGAGCCCTCCATCCCAAAGAAGCTAAATACACATTCTTTTCAAATGCACATGGAACATTTTCAAAGATAGACCACATGATAGGACACAAAACAACCCTCAACAAATTCAAGAAAACTGAAATCATACCAAGCAACTTCTCAAATCACAAGGGACTAAAACTAGAAACCAACCCTAAGGGAAAAAAAAAAAACACAAATACTCAAAATCATGGAGATTGAACAGCATGCTATGAAACAACGAATGGGTCAAGAATGAAATTAGGGAAGAAATCAAAAAGTTTCTGGAAACAAATGAAAATGAACTCACAACAACCCAAAACTTATGGCACACAGTCCCATAAGGCAGTCCTGAGAGGCAAGTTCATAGCAATACAGGCCTACCTAAAAAAGGCAGAAACATTTCAAACACACAACGTAACCGTACACCTACAAGAACTTGAGGAACAACAACAAAGACAGCCCAGACCAAGTAGAAGGAAGGAAATAACCAAGATCAGAGCAGAACTAAATGACATAGAGACTAAAAATACAATTCTAAGGATCAATGAATCCAGGAGCTGGTTCTTTGAAAAGATAAAAAAAATTGACAAGCCTTTAAGAGGCTCATCAAGAAAAAAAGACAGAGGACCGAAATAAACACAATCAGGAATGAAAGAGGACAGATTACAACTGATACCAGAGAAATACAAAGGATTGTAAGAAATTAGTATGAAGAACTGTATGCCAAGAAATTTGAAAACCTAGGTGAAATGGACAAAGTTCTAGAAAAATATAATCTTCCAAAACTGAATAAAGAAGAAGCAGAAAGCCTGAACAGACCAATAACAGCAAATGAAATTGAAGCAGTCATCAAAAAACTCCCGACACTCAAAAGCCCTGGAATGGATGGTTTCACAGGAGAATTCTACAAAGCATTGAAGGAAGAGCTAATCCCTATCCTGCACAGACTATTCCAAAAAACCCAAGAAGATGGAAGACTCCAGAACTCTTTTTATGAGGCCAGCATCATCCTAATCCCAAAACCAGATAAAGACACAACAAAAAAAGAAAAGTTCAGACTAATATCGCTGATGAACATAGACACTAAAATCCTCAACAAAATATTGGCAAAACACATCTAACAATATGTTAAAAAGATCATACACCATGACTAAGTGGGATTCATCCCAGGGATGCAAGGATGGTTCAATATTCCAAAATCAATAAATGTAATACATCACATAAACAAAAGCAAAGGCAGAAATCATATGATCACATCAATAGATGTGGAAAAAGCATTTGATAAGGTAGAACACCCATTTATGATAAAAACACACAGCAAAGTGGGAAGAGAGAAAGCATTCCTCAACATAATACGTCCATATATGAGAGACCTACAGCCAACATCATACTGAACGGACAAAAATTTAGAGCTTTCCCACTAAGATCAGGAAGAAGACAAAGATGTCCACTTTCAGCACTCCTGTTTGACATAGTATTGGAAGTCCTATCCACAGCGATCAGACAAAAAAAGGAAATAAAAGGCATCCAAATCAGAAAGGAGGAAACAAAACTGTCACTGTTTGCAGATGACATGATGATGTACATAGAAAATCCTATGGACTTGGCCAAAAAACTGCTTGACCTAGTAAATGAATTTGGCAAAACAGCAGGATACTAAGTCAATATCCAGAAATCAAAGGGATTTTTGTACACCAACAATGAAACAGCAGAAGCAGAAATCAAGAAAAAATCCCAATTGACATAGCAAGAAAAATAAAATACCTAGGAATAAACCTAACCAAAGAGATAAAAGACCTGTATTCAGAAAACTACATAACACTCAAGAAAGAAATCAAGGAAGACACAAACAAATGGAAACATAATTGTGTTCATGCATTGCAAGAATTAACATCATCCAAATGTCCACACTACCCAAAGCAATTTACACATTCAATGCAATACCTATTAAAGTAACAATGGCATATTTCACAGACATAGAACAAACACTTCAAAAATTTCTATGGAACCATAAATGACCCTGAATAGCTGCAGCAATTTTGAGAAAGAAGAGTAAAGTAGGAGGGATCACAATACTTGATACTAAACTGTATTACAAGGCCACTGTAATCAAAACAGCCTGGTACTGGCATAAAAACAGGCACATGGACCAGTGAACAGAATAGAGAGCCCAGAAATAAACCCAAGTCTCTACGGTCAATTGATATTTGACAAAGGGGGAAGAAGCATAAAATGGAATAAAAATAGCCTCTTGAACAAATGGTGTTGGGAGAACTGGACAGCTACGTTGAAAAACATGAAACTCAAGCACCAACTTAAACCACACACCAAAATAAATTCAAAGTGGATAAAAGATTTAAATATAAACCGTGACATCATTAAAGTCTGAGAGGAGAACATAGGCAGGAATATCTCAGATATTTTACACAGCAACATTTTTACTGATATGTCCCCTAGAGCAAAGGATATAAAGAAAACAATAAACAAATGAGATCTCATCAAAATAAAAAGCTTCTGCAAGGCTAAAGAAAACAGTATTAAAATAAAAAGAGATCCAACTATATGGGAAAACATACTTGCCAATGATACCTCAGACAAGAGTATGATCTCCAAAATATATAAAGAACTTACACGACTCCACTCTTAGAAGACAAGCAACCCAATTAAAAAATGGGCAAAGGACTTGAACAGACACTTCTCCAAGGAGGGCACACAGAGGATCCAGAGATACATGAAAAGATGCTCAATATCTCTATCAGAGAGATGCAAATTAAAACCACAATGAGATACCACTTCACACTAGAGAGAATGGCCATCATAAACAAAGCAACAAGAAGCAAGTGTTGGAGAGGTTGTGGAGAAAAGGGAACCCTAGTGCACTGTTGGTGGGACTGCAGACTGGTACAACCACTATGGAAAACAGTATAGAACTTCCTCAGAAAACTGAAAATGGATCTGCCTTTTGACCCAGCAATTCCACTGCTGGGATTATATCCTAAGAACCCTGAAACTCCAATCCAAAAGAACCCATATACCCGAATGTTCATAGCAGCACAATTTACAATAGCCAAGTGCTGGAAGCAGCCTAGGTGCCCATCAGCAAATGAACGGATCAAAAAATTATGGTACATTTACACAATGGAATACTTTGCAGCAGAAAGAAGGAGTTCCTGCCCTTTGCAACAGCATGGATGAAGCTGGAAAGCATCATGCAAAGGGAAATAATCCAGGCGGTGAAAGACAAATATCATATGATCTCACCTTTAACAGGAACCTAAACAACAAAACAAACAAACAAGCAAAATACAGCCAAAGGCACTGAAAGAGAGAACAGGCTGATAGTGACCAGAGAGGAGAGGTGAGGGAATTTCAGGGGAATTTCAGGGTAGAATGGGAAAGGTTTACAGGAACAAATATGAAGGACACATGGACAAAAACTAGGGGGGGTGGAAATGGGACGGAGGTAGGGAGGAAATGGGTGGGTGGGCTGGGATCGGAGTAAAGACAGAAAACTGTACTTGAACAACTATTAAAATTAAAAAAAAAGGAGGTGGCAAATTGTGAGGGACACCACACACAGTATAAACTCCCTGTGCCAATGTGAAGAGGACATATGTGAACTTATATGTGACTCAGGAGAAAAGTAAAATGTTTTTAACTCTCCTGAAAAATAAATAAATAAATAAACAAATAAACAAATAAATAAATAAATAAATTTTGCTTGGGCAAAGAGGCACAGTGTGTCTGTCTACGCCTCTATCTTGGCTGGAAGTCCATTTAATATTTTTAAACTTTGGTTGACTGTGGGTAATTCACATTTCAGAAAGCAAAACCATGGATGAGAGGGGACTACTGTATTTAGAAGTGGTTGTTAGTTAATAGTACACTAAGGCTGGTAAATATTACAATTTAAATGTCCAAGGATAAGGGAATAGATATGGTACATTCACACAGTAGACTCTTATGCAATCATTAAAATAAAAATAACACACACACATATATATATATACACACATATATTATACTAATATATATTCAATATAAAAAATTAAAATGGGATCAAATCTTGGTATTAAAAGATTTCTTCAAAATTAGTACTCAATCTCTAAGAAGGGTTCAGAACAGGCCTCCCCAAGATATGTCACTTTGGCATGTAAATTATTTTGAGCTGAAGGCAATCAAGACCCTGAGGGCTCATTAGAAACTTTTACCTCACCCTTCAATAATTTAAAATAGGGGCCTTGCCAATAATACAAGTTATCACCAGAAATTACTTTTTATGGACCATCTACAGGGCAAACTCCTAATTACTGAATATTTTCTCTTATAATCTTGAGAATGACCTTCCTCCCTTCTGATGCCCCAAGGTGTTTTATAGCATCCTTAGCTGAAAATATTATATATACACCTCATTTTCCCTCTGTCTCTGAAATTCTCATGTATGTGGAATTCCTGTGTGTGTGTGTGTGTGTGTGTGTGTGTGTGTGTGTGTGTAAACATATATAATTAAATTTGGTCATCTTCTCGTTAACCTGTCTGATGTGTATCTTATTGTTAGACCAGCCTTAGTGTACTATCCCATAGATCAAAGCTTTTACTTCCTTCACACTAAGAAACCCAGATTTTCAAATATATTTTTAAAAAGTCTTAAATTTATAAATGATTTGCTTCTGTCTCTTAAAAATATTTTTTTTTTCTGCAAAGAAACAGAGACAAACCAAAAAACCCCAGGAGCCTGAAAATCTTCTACTTACATAAAATAATATTATGCTATCAAGACGTAAAAAGAATAAAGAACTTCAAAACCATGAAAGTAATAAAGGATTTTCTCAAAGCTATTAATGACATGTAGAGCCAGGATTAGGGGGTCAGTAATGGTTGACAAATAGGGAATAAAAATGCACAACATTATTAATAATTTTTTACTATTTACACAACATTTCACATAGGAATTGGAAAAGAAAACTATTCCAAGAGATATCATTTTATCATAAAAAGTGAATTCCCTATGTACAGGTAGACTTAAACCCTTCACAAAAATTAACTGAAAATGGATCACAGACCTAAATGTGAAATGCAAACCTATAAACATCAGAAGATAACATGTCGGGATCCGCCCTGCCTGGTCTCAGGAGCTGCAACCCCCATAGCTAAGGCTGAGTGAGAGACACTGAGGAAACAAGCCTGTCTCCCTGGCATGAGCGCTGCCTGCTCCATGTCTGGTCCCCATTGCTTGGTCAGTTGGCCAATGACGGGTAACATCCCTCAGAGGAGGATGGACCTAAGACAGGCACGATCACATGGGAGACCCTCAGGGAGAGACTCAGGGGGCTGTGGAAAAAGGGGGTGATCGACCCCAGCCCCCTCAGCTTTGACAAGCCTGAGTCCTTATTCTGCCTGTGAGAAATCCAAATCTCCTGGCTGCCTTTGTCTCCTCTGCCTGACTCAGGCCTGTGACAATGACAAGGGGTGGTGCAGTCCAGACTAGGACAGTGGACCTCCCGGGGTAATTGGCCTGAAGCGGAGAATATGCAAGATCCTGTGAAGCTTACTTTGCTGGAGGATACTCTTAATTAGAATATGAAGGCACAGGCAGAAAATGAAACTAGCCCTTTAGGTCCTGTAGTTTTTAGGTGATAAGACCCCAAGTCAGCTTGAGCCCTTTTAGCTCTTTGAAAGTTAGCTACTTGTTTGATCTTCCCTGCCAGACTATAATCAACAAACTGTATCTGTATTCCTAATAAAAGCCTGCTCTGGCGGGAAGGCGTGGCCTCCCCCCGTGAGAGAGTGACCGTTCTGTTCCTATTCCTCCACAGGACTCGGTAGTCCATCTGTATTTCTTTTGTTTCCTCTATCATCTGCAGCGCTGGTGGTTACTGCTGGCCGGTGACTGCGTCAATAACATAAAAGAAAATCTAGATAATCTTGAGAATGACCATGACTTTTTACATATAACATCAGAGGAATGATCCATGAAAGAAGTCAATGATAAGATGGACTTCATTAAAGTTAAAAACAGTACTGCAAAAGACAATGAAAAGAGAATGAGAAGATAAACCATAGCTGAGAAAAAAATGTTAGCAAAAGACACATTTGATGAAAAAATATTATCCAAAATACACAAAGAACTCTTGAAATTTGGCAATAAAACAAACAATCTGACTAAAATATGGGCTAAAGACCTTAAAAGATAACTCACCAAAACACACTCAGATGGCAAATGAAAGGATGCACTATATCATATGTCATCAGAGAAATGCAAATTAAAACAACAATAAGATGTCACTACATGCCTATTAGAATGCAAAAATCCAGAATTCTGACAACGCCAAGTGCTGGGGAGGATGAAGAGCAACAGGAATTCTCATTCATTGCTGGTGAGAATGCAAAATGGTACAGCTACTTTAGGGACAGTATGGTAGTTTCTAACAAAACTATGCATACTTTTAACATACAATCCAGTAATCACACTCTTTCATATTTACCTAAAGGAGTTGAAAACTTATGTCCACACAAAATCTGCACACAAATGTTTATAGCAGTTTCATTCATGTTTGCCATAACTTAGAAGTAACCAACATGTACTTTAGTAGGTGAATGAATAAACTATAGTACATCTAGACAATGGAATCTATTCAGTACTAAAAAGAAATGAGCTGATAAAATAAGGTATACCTTTAAAGATGGCAGCAGAGTAGGTGGAAGCTACACTAACCTCCTCCCAGGACCAAACTAGAATTACAACTAAATTATAGAAAAATTATCCTGAATCAACTGAAGACTAGCTGAAGAAAAGCCTTACAACCAAGGACTGATGGAAGAAACCACATGAAGACTGGTAGGAAGGATGGAGCTGCAAGTGGGCTGGCCTGGTTTCTACAATCAGCGGCTAAAGTTCTAGAGAGATATTATCGGCTGCAATAGGGTTCCCCCTGAGAAGTATGGGGCCTAACCCCCAAGCCAGGCTCCCCAGCCTAGAGCACCAAAATCAGGAAAGATACCCACATAATATTCAGCTATAAAAAGCAGCAGGGCTTCTAACAGGCAGAGAGGCTAGAGACACACCTATGCTCTTAAAGGGTCAACACATGAAATTTCATTTGCAGTCATTTACCCTGGGCTCTGGCAGAGGGAAGACACGGTGGAATAGAGCCAAGTGAGGAAAGTGTTGGTTTGGCGGCTCTGGGCAGACTGCTGAGGAGTCAGCTGCCAGGATCCCTGTGATGAGTCATACCTCCATACTTCAAAAGCCATCTTTCTTGGGCAGAGCACTCCCCTCAATGCAACAGCCCAGCTGGAAGAAAAGTCCCACCTGTTGGGATCCCTCTCACTGTACCCTGTGAAGCTTCAGCCCTGATGAGCAATACAGCTGGAGGCTCTTTCAGGGACTGAGCTTAACAGGCAGCCTACAGGCAGAGGCAGATCTCTGGGTGCATTGAGACTTTTGCTGACACACCTCCAGGCCTGGTGTTCGTAAAAGCTGGCCTTGGGGAGCAGCTTGGTCCTTTCCACAGGCAACCAGGCCCAGCAGTGGGAGCCACACACTGTAGATCACTGAAACCTTGAAACAATCACAGGCAGTGTCTGACATAGGTCTGCAACAGAGTTCCTCTGAATAAGCCTACACAACACACCCAGTGGCCAACTTCAGATAAAAGCAGCAGGATCTAATAAGCTGCACAAGCAGTATATCCACAGGGTGATCTCAACAGGCACCAAACCCTGCTGAGGCAAACTCCACTTTGTGTGATCAGCACCTGCACAGCAGCTTGCACACTGTGTTGGGGGTTAAACCTCACATAGCCAGCCTAAAATATAATCTCATGCAAGAATGGGCCAGTAGCAATCAAGACTCAAATTACAACAAGAGGGCCCACATAACATGTACAGGCAACATTCTTAGAGCACCCAGCTCAGGTGATCAGGGACACTGCACCATTGGGTACCACAGGACATTTAAAGCATAAGGCCACCCTTCCAAGACTGGTAGTCATAGCAGATCTACCTACACAGAAACAAACACAAACAGGCAGCCAAAATGAGGAAATAAAGATAGCCCCCAAATGAAAGAATAGGGAAATTATCCAAAAAAAGAGATAAATGAAATGCAGCAAGTAATTTACCAGATATAGTGTTCAAAGTAATGAGTATAAAGATGTTCAACAGCATAAAAAAGGACATAGAAACCACAAAAAAAAAGACCAGTGAGGAATGAAGAATGCAATATCTAAAATGAAGAATACAATGGAAGGAATAAACAGTAGGTCAGATGAAGAAGAGGATCAAATAAATGATTTGGAAGAAAAGGTAGGGAAAATAAGCCCAACAAAAGCAGCAAAAAGAAAAAAAGAATTTAAAAATATGAGGATAGTTTAAGGGACCTATGGGACAACATGAAGTGAACCAACATCCACAAGATAGAGATACCAGAAAGATAAGAGAGCAAGGGATCAAGAACCTATTTGAAGAATAATGACTAAAAACTTCCCTAACCTGGAGAAATAAAAAGATACACAGGTCCAGGAAGCACTGAGAGTCCCAAATAAGATGGATCCAAAGAGGCTCACAATAAGACACATCATAACCAAAACGGCAAAGGTTAAAAACAAGGAAAGAATCTTAAAAGCCACAAGAGAAAAACAGTGAGCTATCTACAAAGGAGTCGCCCTAAGACTGTCAGTTGATTTCTCAACAGAAACATTTCAGGCCAGAGGAGTTGGCATGCAATATTAAATTCATGAAAGGCAAGGACCTACAACAAAGGCTACTTTACACAGTAAGCTATCATTTATAATTGAAGGAGCAATAAAGAACTTCCCAGACAGGGAAAAAAAAAAAAAAAAAACCTAAAGGAATTTGTTACCACAAAACCAGTATTACAGCAAATGTTAAAGGGCTTCATTGTGGAAGAAGGAGAAAGAGGAAGAGGAGGAGAAACAAAGGAACGTAGTTAAAAAATAAAATGATAATGAAACACCTATCAATAATCAATTTTAATGTAAATGGTGTGAATATCCCAATCAAAAGACGTAGCTGAATGGATAAGAAAACAAGACCCATATATTATATATACTCTTCAGGAACCCACCTCAGAATAAAAGATACACATAGACTAAAAGTAAAGGAATGGAAAAAGATATCTCATGCAAATGTAAAGGGAAAAAAAACTGGGGTAACAATACTTATATCTGACAAAATAGACTTTAAAACAAAAGCTATAGTGAGAGACAAAGAGGGACACTACATACTGATAAAGGGAGCAATCAACAAGAAGATATAACCCTAGTTAACATGTGTGCAGCCAACTAGGAGCACCTATATATGTAAAGCAAGTCTTGATGGACACAAAGGGAGAGACTGGCAGAAACACAGGCATAGTAGAGGATTTTAACACCCCACTGACATCAATGGATGGGTCTTACAGAAAATCAGCATGGAGAGAGCGGCCTCAAATGACACACTAGAGCAAATGGATTTAATTGATGTCTTCAGAGCATTTCACCTCAAAGCAGCAAAATATATTCTTTTCAAGTGCACATAAGACCTTTTCTAGGACAAACCACATTAGGACACAAAACAAATATCAATAAATTTAAGAATATTGAAATCATATCAAGCATCTTTCTGAAAATATTGCTATGAAACTAGAAAGCAATTTAAGAAGAAGAAAACTGAAAAACACATGAAGTCAAGGAAGCTAAATAACATGTTACTAACCAATGGATGGGTCAACAGTGACATCAAGGAAGAAGTCAAAAAATACCTTGAAACAAATGAAAATGAGAACACAACAACTCAAAATCTGTGAGAAATGTATAGCATTACAAGCCTATCTCATGTTTCTTGATGTTTCTTGTTGAAAAAACTCAAATAAACCATTCTAACTTGCCCTGAATAGTGTGACTCAGTGGATTGACTGTCATCCTACAAACAAAAAGGATGCCAGTCTGATTCCCAGTCAGGGCACATGCCTCCTTTGCAGGCCAGCTCCCCTGTTATAGGCATGTAAGAGGCAACCAATTGATGTTTCTCTTGTACATGATGTTTCTCTCCCTCTCTTTCTCTATCACTTCCCCTCTCTCTAATAATAAGTAAATAAAATCTTTTAAAAAATAAAAAATAAATAATCTAACTTTTAAAGGAACTTGGAAAAGAACAAGAAACAAACCTCAAAGTGAGTAGAAGAAAGGAAATAATAAAAATCAGAACAGAAATAAACAAAATAGCATCTAATAAAACAATACAAAAGATAAATGAATACAACCACTGATTCTTTGAAAAGATAAGCAAGATTGACAAAACTTTAAACTGACTCATGAAGATAAAAGGAACGAGAACCTAAACAAGTAAAATTAGAAATAAAAGTGGAGAAATAACAATTAACACCAAAGAAACAGAAAATATTGAAAGAAAATATTATAAACAACTATATGCAAACAAGTTAGACAATCTGGATGAAATGGATAAATTCCTAGAAACATACAATCTTCCAAAACTAAAGTCAGGAAGAATCAGAGAATATGAATAGACAGATTACACCTATAAAATTGAAGTAGTAATAATAATAATAATTAAAAACTCCCAACAAACAATAGCCCTGGACCAGATGGTTTCACAGGTGAAGTTTACCAAATATTACAGGAACTAAGACCTATCCTTTTCAAACTATTCCCAAAAATTCAAGAGAAGACTCCTAAGTTCATTTTATGAGACCAGCATTATCCTAATTCCAAAACCCGGTAAAGAAACTATAATAAAATAAAATTATAGGTCAATATCTCTGATGAATATAGATGTTGAAATCCTCAACAAAATATTAGCAAACTGAATCCAGCAATACATTAAAAAGATCATACACCAAGATTAAGTGGGATTTATTCCAAGGACGCAAGGTAGATACAATATCTGCAAATCAGTAAACATAATACACCACATAAACAAAATGAAAGATAAAAACCACACAATCATATCAATAGAAGCAGAAAAAGCATTTGATAAAATCCAGTCCCCATTTATGATAAAAACTCTCAGCGAAATGGGATTACAGGGAAAAATCCTTAATGTAATAAAGGCCATATATGACAAACCTATAGCCAACATCATAATCAATGAGCAAAAACCTTGAGCTTTCTCCTTCAGATTGGGAACAATACAGGGGTCTCTACTTTCACTAATCTTACTCAACATAGTACCAGAAGTCATAGCCCAATGATAAGACAAGAAATAAAAGGCACCCAAACTGGAAAGGAAGAAGTAAAACTGTCGTTATTTTGCAGATGACATGATACTGTATGTAGAGAGCCCTAAGAGTCCACTAAAAAACTACTAGTAACGATAAATGGATTCAGTAAAGTAACTAGGTACTAAATAAATATCCAGAATTCAGTTGCACTTTTATATGCCAATAATAAACTATCAGAAAGGGAATCCGAGAAAATAATCTCATTCATAATTACTTCAAAAATAATGAAATACCTAGGAATAAATTTAACCAAGGACGTAAAAGACTTGAACTCAGAAAATTACAAGAGACTGAAGAGAAACAGAAGAAAATACAAACAAGCAGAAGCACACACATTATTCATGGATAGGAAGAATTAACATCACTGAAATGTCCCTGCCACCCCAAGCAATCTACAGATTCAATGCAATTCCTATCAAGATACCAGTGACATATTTCACAGAACTAAAACAAATATTCCAAACATTTATATGGAACCACAAAAGACCAAACATACTAACTGCAATTTTGAAAAAGATAAACAGAATTAGAGGAACCATGCTACCTAATATCAAACTATACTAAGGCCATAGTAATTAAAACAGCATGGTACTGGCATAAAAACAGACATATAGATCAATGGAACAGAGTAGAGAGCCCAGATATAAACCTATTCCTTAATAGTACATAACTGTCCAATTTTCCAAACACTATTTATTGGACAGATAAATGATACTAAACCATCTTCTTTCCACTACACACAATAATGAACTCAAAATGGATTAAAGACTTTAATGTTATACTGGAAACCATGAAAATCCTAGAAGAAAACAGGTGGTAAAATCTCAGACATTTCTTGTAATGGTATTTTTTCTGCTATATCTCCTCAGGTGAGGGAAACAAACAAAAAATAAAAGCAAACAGGACTACATTGAACTAAAAAGTTTTTGCACAGCAAAGGAAACCATCAAAATGAAATGACAGTCCACTGAATGGGAGAACACATTCTTCAATACATCTGAAAAAGGGTTATATATCAAAAATGTATAAAAAAACTTACAGAACCCTGCCCTGGCTGGCGTGGCTCAGTGGATTGAGCATGGGCTGCGAACCAAAGCATCGCAGGTTCGATTCCCAGTCGGGGCTCATGCCTGGGTTGCGGGCCACGGCCCCCAGCAACCGCACATTGATGTTTCTCTCTCTCTCTCTTTCTCCCTCCCTTCCCTCTCTAAAAATAAATAAATAAAATCTTTAAAAAAAAAAAAACTTACAGAACCCAACACAGAAAACACAATTCAATTTAAAAATGGGCAAAGGAATGTACAACATTTCTCCAAAGAGGACACACAGATGGCCAATAGACATGAAAAGATGCTCAATATCACTAATCATCAAAGAAATGCAAATTAAAACCACAATGAGAAATCATCTCACACCTGTCAGAATGGCTATCATAATAAAATCAACAAACAACAAGCGTTGGTGAGGACATGGAAAAAAGGGAACCTTTGTGCATTGTTGTTGGGAATGCAGATTGCTGCTGCCACTGTGGAAGCCTTAAGGAGGCTTTTAAGGAGGAGTTACCTTAAAAAATTAAAAATGGAACTGAGACAACATAGGTATTGGGCCAGGAAGGGAGAATACCCAGTGGCCAGGAAGCCAAGTTAAGATGAGGTAGTCAGAAAAAACTTGGGATGAGCTCCATTCCTCTACTCCCTCCTCAAAATGCAGTAGTAGCTTATTTTTATCTCCCTCTAAATGCCTGTTTAAACTACTGACCTGCATGCACAGCTGATCGAGGTTTGACCAATGTACAACTTTCCTAGGGTAATGGTAATGAGCAGTACACCATCTTGTCCTCACATGGGCAAGCATGGACATAATCACCAGGAACTCAGTAGGAAAAGGAAATCACCCAACCCTAAACTGCAGAATTCCAAAAGCCTGCCTTTTTCAAAAAGCCCACCTTTTTGTACAAGCCTGCTTTGTCCCCAGCTTATAAAAGCAGCCAAGCAAAGCCAGCACCCTCTACCTTCAGTCAATTCAGAGGACCTTACTTTCCTCTGTGCTGCTTCCCTTGTCCTCAAGAATAAACTTAATAAAATTTGTCTGGAAATTTCTCTGTAGTTTCCTTTCAATTTCTAGCTTGTGAAACCCAAGTACCCTAACTCTGGTAACACCTCCACCCAACTCCACTTTCTGGTTTTTGAACCACAAATTCCCACTCCTCCAAGATTTCCCATTTGGAGTCCCTTGGCTTCACAAATGTAGAGGCAAGACTATTCCATGACACGATCACTGTGTACTACAACCAGGACCTGGGTCAGATGGATGTTATTTTCTGAAAACCCCCCTTAGAGGCTGCCTGATGGTCACTCATTTCATTCTGACATAAATAAGCAATCCCTCCCCTAAATCCTGCTATGTGCTGGTTCTTCTTGTCTTTACCTGGACAAGCATGTAAAGGAATTCCCGTATGTGGTAGCATTCACGTGCTTGTACCCATGACTATCCACTCTTTTACCTTATGTAATTCTCTGGTGACTGCCAAGTAGCAAGGGGCCATTTGTACTGTAGTCATCCAAGACACACCCTGTAGGTAAGCTTCCCTTAATAAACTCTATTAATTACCATACTAAGGTGGACAGCCTCTTTCTACACTCTTCCCCAGCTCTCCAATTCCAGAGGTAGATTTTCAGTTTCAGGGTTTTTCATTGGGTCTGTGTGTACAAACAGTAAATACCAACTCGTTTTTCATGTGTCAGTGAAAATGCAACCTACCCTGTGAATCCTTCCCTCATTTCCACATTTAGAAACTGCCCCTCACTCTTAATCTTGGTAGCATCTCTGCTTGTATTTTGTAATCGACTCCACCGCCTAATTGTCTTATTTGTTTAAATGCTTTGTTTTTGTCCCCATTAGAAAGTAAAGACTATGTCTTTTCTTTTTGTATATCCAGTGCCAAGCACACAAATTCATCCACAGTAAAAAATGAAAAAGAAAAGATGATGGTTATGAGTGGCCTCATAATATGAGAATTTAAAGATTTACAAAGTTTTTCTATGGAAAATCTGAAAAAACCTTTCTGTAGAATTATTGGCAAGTTGAAAACTTCAATAAGCATATGCAGAATACAAGTACAATTTTATGAAAGGAAAAAACCCTTATGCTTAATAAAGATTGAAGGGAAACACCAAAATGTTTAAAGTGATGTTTTTAGAAGCCACAGGTAATTCTTCCCCCTTTTCCTCTGTTTTCAAAAATGTCTTAAATCCTTAACCTAATCTATACTATTTTCCATAATGACTTTGGCCCCCTAAAAACGACAACATTCTAAAATTCCAAATCTACCAAACCAAAATGGTGAGAACCATGCTATTCCATACATGGAGGAAAATGATGAGAACAGAGCACCCCGCCACCCTAAGGGCAGGAGAAAGGAAAGACATAGACTGACTATACTTCTAATACATTAGCTTTTATTATTATTCTTCTGGTATATTCCTAACCTGTTTTGATCATCTCTTTTGAGTTCCAAAAAAGAAAAGAAAAGAGACTATTTATAAGGAACAATCGCATTCTTAGATTATCTATTATGACAGTATATGCTAAGGGTTATACCAGGTAAAACAAGTCATAGTCTCTATTTTCAAGTAATTTACTGTTTGGTGAGAGCAGTGAAAAACTACCCAGATGAAATGCAAACGTATACAACGGAGTGATGAATTATGTGGCATAGGTAATAATCTAACTGGCCTAATCAACATATAAATACCATTAACATCTGATAAACATAGCACAGTCAGAGACAGTAACTTCTATTTTTAGTTTGGATAGATAAGCTAGGAGTTACAAATATCACACTCAACTGTAAAGATATTTTGCAAATTGTAAGGTTTTTGAGTTTGTTTTTGACATAAACTGGAGCAATAAAATCAAAATTTAGACCATAGATTCTCTAAATGGTTAAAATTATCTAAGAAAAAAAAATATACCTGAGATTTTTGTCTTCGGGCTTCTACTGCTGGGAAGAGCTCCATCCAGAGACTGAGCAGAGTGAAAAGGTTAACTTTAGAAAGTCTTGGTATCTGACCTATCAAAGAGAAGGCAGACACTTTACAATGTTGCTAACCACTTAAGTAGGAACTAAGCTCCATGCCACTCGGGTGCCGCCGCTTTACCGCTTTACCTCGGCTGCTGTAGCAGGAAGACGAGAAGGATAAAAGGGCAAGAGAATCGAAGTGCTTTTTTACCAGGAAACTGGCCACCACCTCCCTTGTGGTGACCTCCTCTGGCACTTTCCAAAGTTAAGACCTCTTTCCCCAGCCCTCACACAGCTGGGGAAACAAAAAGATACCAGCTATGGGAACAATCCAAGGAAGTTATGAAAGGTCCTTGCATCTTAGGTCATCGTGGAGCAAGCTTTTCTTTTTTCTTTAAATTGTTGACACTATTACAGCTGTACTCCATTTCCCCTCCCCTTTTTCCCTCTCCACCCAGCCCCCTCCCCTCAACTTTCACCACATTGTTGTTTGTGCCCGTGGGCTATGCATATATGTTCTCTGGCTGGCTTTTCTTTGGACTGTGGCGTTGCAGCAAGGGCAATGGTTACAGTATGGTACTGCAAATGCAGTGACCTCTGAGGGTAAAGCAGCTGAAATATAGGAAAGTGTGATGTATGGTTGTGGACAGCAGGACCAATAAAATGGAGTTGTTTGGGTCGAGATAGGATAAAGTATATAAAATTAGAAGGCATCACTCATGTCAACCAAGATGGCTGCCAACCAACCATGACATTTTAACTCAAGAAGGAAACTATCTAAGTCAGCCAGGCAACCTGCCAAATGCCTGCCAGGGCAGCACACCCAAGATGTGGGCACACCTACTCACAGAGCGCTGGGGGCTATTGGCTGGGAGCCATGGAATTTCCCAGCTTAAGCGCCATGTTTTCAGGTATAATTGGGGTGGACTTCAAACAACCACGGAGACAGCTGAGCTCCACATACCAAGGTGCTGTCTCACACCGTGCTGATCTCCTGACTGCTGTGCCGCACACTTGGCTCCGGAAATTCTGCCTTGTAAGCCACGGACGGCTTAACACCCAACCTGCTGTGGTGTCTCCCCTGTGCCCTCTCCCCGGCCGTGGGCTAAGACTCTGGACTCAAGTTCCTTAACCCCCAATTCTCTTGTGTGATGTTATTATTGTTACTAGGTTAGTACAGGTTTGGACTGAATCTACATTAATAAAAGCTGAGTGGATAGCATAGTCACCTGTGTTGGCTCCCTGTTATTTCTCCGTGACAAGGTCACCTGTGGGACTAGTGGTCCTACAGGCGGCTGGGCGCTTTCGGTTCTTAAGGCCTGGATCAGACCACAGGAGCGGGAATCAAAGCCTGGCTTACAGGAAAGATTATGTGGTGAAACACTTGCTCGCCACAATTTGGAAATCAAGTCAAAAGCACGGCTTGGAGAATTTTCAGGCTCTGGGAATTTCCAAGCTCGCGGAATTTCCAGGCTTGTCTTTCTCCCAGATGCCAGCTATAGGTCCAGGGAAGAAAAGTAAAGGGGGGCGGGGGCGGGGGGGCGCTTCACAATTGACCGCGCGATTTCGAAAACAGGTGCACCCAGGCTAGGGAATCCCGCTGAATGAAGCACGGACGCGCCCAGGAGGCCAGGAGACATCCAGGGGCAGAACTGCCAGTGAAGGGAAAGGCAGGGAACCTGGGGTCGAACGGGCTGCAGACAAGCAAGACAGAGCAAAACGCTGCGGTTGTGGGAGCAGCCTGAAGCACTCACCGATCATGCTGTCAGTCTGCGTGCTGACTGACCGCCCGGCCCCCGCGCTCTCCAGATCTTGCATCTGCCCTGCTTCTTTCATCCCAAGCCTAGCGGTCCCTGCAGCCCAGAAAACCTCTCGCTATTAGGCATGATCTTGGTCCCAGACGCTCCACCTCCCTCCTCCCAGGTACTGTTCAGCAAAAGTCAACTGGTCTCAGTCGGATGACAAAAGCAGCCCGACTGCCACTTCCGGGCGCTTTGTGTGACGTCACAGAAAGGCGGGACACAGTGGGGAGGGCTGCCCCTCCTGCCGGCGACTGGTTGGATAGGATACTCTGTGCAATAAATCATCTGGGGCCGGATTTGGGCTGTCTTGGGATTGGGCTGTCTTCCTTGGTTTTGCCGAAGTGAGGCTGGGAGAGGATGTCGACTTGAAGTCCGAGGTTGCCGTAGGTGGATGAGGCCTGCTCGGGCTTGAGTTTGGGTCAGAGAAGGAATAGAAATGGAAACCTACCCTATCTGTCATGTCAAGGCCTTAGAAAATCTCTGAAGGGAAAGGGATAGGAAGTGGGAAATCCAGGTAGCTGTTAACATCATGAGAAAGAATACACGTACTAAGAAAGACTCCTGGTGGCCAACTGGGCTCAAATTTAGTAGCAGAACCCAGCAGCCATTTCTAAACAGGGGCCTCTCATGCGATGGCAGTGGTACTTCAAGGAGATGACTACACTAACTGCCTGCCTGTACTGTGTTCCTGCCATCTGAACCAGCCCTTGAAAAGGAGTTTCTGGAATTGTATTTCATCCAATAGGACTGAGACTTTACCCCAAAGAATAGGAGCTGTGCATCTATATCCCTATTAGTATTTACACTGACCAATCAGGACAGTGCTTTTTTTTGGGGGGGACACTCAAATTTCAGGAATTTTAAGTCCTCATTTGCAATCAAGGACCAGAAGCAACTCCCCTCTGACTCTGAGTGCACTTTCCTTTTCCACCAAAGATGGAAGACTGGGCTTCCCCAGCTGAGTGAAACACCTCGTGGCCTTACTGCTTTATAATTGAGCTGTAACAATATTGAGCTGTGCCGTTCCACAGCAGTGAAGGGAAAGGCAGGGAACCTGGAGTCGAACGGGCTGCAGACAAACAAGACAGAGCAAAACGCTGCAGTTGTGGGAGCATGCTGTATTGCATTTGGGCTGTTTGCACCGAATAAAGTTTCCTTCTTCATCACACCTCAAATTGGGGATTTCTATTGGCATTGAATTGGCACCAACAAACATTGGTTGACAGCTTCTTACCAAACACATAAAGACATTAAGAGGTGGAACTGTGATTATGAGAGGTGAGGGTAGGAGGTGATAGCAAGCAGCCCCTAGAATATCTGAGAAGTACCTGACATTGTAGACTTGTACCCAATGCATTATATTTTATTTTATAAGTATCCAAGTCATGACTCAAAATGAAGATCCTGCCTCCCTGCGACTCAGCCCAGTTTCCATCACCAACTCATTTTGTTATCACAATTTGAAATACTGACAAATAAGACATAAAAACTGCTTTTGGAAAGCAAAAGCTGAATATTATTAAAGTACATTATTTTGTAAAGAACTGATGTGAAGAATCTTCAGTGTTGAAGAGTATAGGTCTGGCTCATTAATTTTCACTACTGTATAGTATTTCATTGTAGCTATATACCACAGTTTATCCATATTTGAGCTTAGAGACATTTGCACCATCTCCAACTTTATGTTATTATAAATAGTGCTTCTGCTATAAACATTTTGGTATCTATTTCCTTATGTTCTCATAAAAGCATTTCTTTAGAGACTGTACTTAAGAGTAGAATTTTTGTGTTGTTACTATCAATTTACCAGATAATGCTGAAAAGTTATCCAAAGAGATTAGACCAATTTATTACATAACTCTATATCCCCCACTAATTCTTGTTATTGTCAAGCTTTTAATGTCTGCCAATTTGATGGTCATAAAAGGGTAGCATGATTTTGATTTTCCGATTTTTAAAATTAAATTTATTGGGGTGACATTGGTTAATAAAATTATACGGGTTTCAAGTGTACAATTCAATAATATATCATCTGTGTATTGCATTGTGTGTTTACCACCCACCTCATTTTCACTTTAGTTTAACATCTTGCCGTATATTGGTTAGTCATACATCTGTCTTCTCTATGAAATGCCCATTAACCACTTTTCTACGTGGTTGTTTTTTATTTCTTTATTTGTTTTTAAGAATTCTTTATGTATTCTGGATATTTATTCTCATTTGGGTGTACATAGCATAAATGTCCTCTCCCCATTTGCCATTTGTTTTTTTCACTTACTTTATATGTCTTTCAATATACAATTCTTTATTTTAATATGTCAAGCAGCAATCATTTTCATTACTGGGTTTATAACTTGATATCTTTTAAAAAATGTTTCCTGTCCAAAGTTACAAAGATATTCTTTTACATTTTCTCTAAAAGTCATAAGATCATCCTTTCACATTTGCATCCTTGTTCATGCAGAATTTATTTTTGTGTATGATGTGAAGTAGTGGTCTAATTTTATTTTCCATTTGGATAATCAATTATCCTAGCACTGTTTCCTCATTGATCTGCACTGTCACCTCTCTCATAAATCAAATTTCCATATACACATTAGTCTTTTTCTGGGCTTTAAATTGTATGTTACTGATTTATTACAACACCCCCTCAGAAAACACCTTTCATTTTCTTCAGATAAATATTGGATATTTTTGGCCCTTTAATCTTCGATGTAAGTTTAAAAATCATATTGTCACATTCTTCAAAAAATTCCAATGAAATACTGATTGGAAGCGACTGAATTTTAGATATATAGATTTCCTATTCCTGAACATGGTATATTGGTGTGAACATGATTTCCAAATGGTTTTCTAAAGATTTCATAATGTATATCCACAAAGATTACATATAATCCTATTTAATCCTATTTTTGTTTTAATCCTATTTTGTTGCTATTTTAAATGACATATTGTAACAATTTTTATTTGTAAGTATTTGTAGCTAGTATATAGAAATACAAGTGATTTCATGTTTCTCTTAAATTGAGCCATCTTCCTAAACTTTCTTATTAATTCTAGTACCATTTCCTTTTAGTTTCTTTTGTTTCTAGATCAAAACTACATCATCTGCAAATAACGACCACTTTATTTATATCTTTCTATTATTTGAACCTTTTATTTCATCTGATTGTCTTAACTCTCTATAGGGTCACAGGGAAATATTGAACAGAGGTAAAGGAAAGAGGATCCTTGCTTGTTCCTGATTTTAAAGGAAATGTTTTTAATATTAAAGTATGTTTGTTTGCTGTAGATTGTTGATAGCTGTCTTTTGTCAGATTCTGCAAATTTCTATTTTTTATTTTTATTGTTGTTTGAATGTAGTTGTCTCCATTTTCCTCCCACCACTTTCGCCTGCCCCACCCATATCCACTTCCCACCCTCAATCCTAACTCCTTTGGCTTTGTCCATGGGTCCTTTATATACATTCCTTGACAACCCTTTGGCTTCTTTCCTCTGTTATCTCCCTGCCCCCTCCCCTCTGCTTACAGTCAGTTTGTTCTTTATTTCAGTGTTTCTGGTTATATTTTGCTTCCTTGTTTGTTTTGTGGATTAAGTTCCACTAGTAGCTGAGATCATATGGTATTTATTTGCCTTTCACATCCTGCCTCACTTAGCATAATGCTCACCACATCCATCCACGCTGTTGCAAAGAGTAGGAGCTTGCCCTTTCTTCCTTCCTTCCTTCCTTCCTTCCTTCCTTCCTGCCTGCCTGCCTGCCTGCAGTGTAGTGTTCCATTTTGTAAATGTACCACTGTTTTTTGATCCACTCATTTACTGAGGGGCACCTATGTTGCATCCAGGACTTGGCTATTGTAAATTGTGCTGCCATGAACATTGGGGGGCATAGGTTCTTTTTATTAGTGTTTCAGTTTTAGGATATAATCCCAGTGGAATTGCTGGGACAAAAGGCAGTTTAATTTTTAGTTTTCTGAGGAAACTTCATACTGTTTTCCACAGTGGCTGCACCAGTGTTCATTTACACCAACAGTGTACAAGGGTTCCCTTTTCTCTACAACCTCACCAGCACTTCTTGTTTGTTGATTTGTTTATGATAGCCATTCTCACTGGTGTGAAGTGGTATCTCATAGTGGGTTTAATCTGCATCTCTCTAATGGCTAGTGATATGGAGAATCTTTTCATATGTCTCTGGGCCCTCTGTACGTCCTACTTGGAGAAGTGCTGTTCAAGTCTTTTGCCCATTTTTTAATTGGCTTGTTTGTCTTCCTGGAGTGGATTCGTGTGACTTATTTATATATTTTGGAAATCAGACCCTTGTCTGAGGTATCATTGGCAAATATGTTTTCCTATATAGTTGGTTCCCTTTTCATTTTAATGTTGTTTTCTTTAGCCATGCAGAAGCTTTTTAATTTGATGAAGTCCCATTTGTTTATTCTGAGACATATTGGCAAAAATGCTGCTACATGGAATATATGAGATTTTCCTGCCTATGTTTTCCTCTAGGACTTTTATGGTGTCACAACTTATATTTAAGTATTTTATCCACCTTGAATTTATTTTTCTGTATGGTGTAAATTGGTGATTGAGTTTCATTTTTTTGCATGTATCAGTCCAGATCTCCAAACACCATTTGTTGAAGAGGCTATTTTTGCTTCATTTTATGCTGTTGCCCCCTTTGTCAAATATTAATTGATCATAGAGACTTGGGTTTATTTCTGGACTCTCTGTTCTTTTCCATTGGTCTAAGTGTCTGTTATTATGCCAGTACCAGGCTGTTTTGATTACAGTGGGCTTGTAATACAGTTTGATATCAGACATGGTGATCCCTCTTTGCTCTTCTTTCTCAAAATTGCTGCAGCTATTCAGGGTCATTTATGGTTCCATATAAATTTTTGAAGTGTTTGTTCTATGTCTTGGAAATATGCTATTGGTCCTTTAATAGGTATTGCATTGAATGTGTAAATTGCTTTGGATAGTATGAAAATGTTGATGATGTTAATTCTTCCAATACATAACCATGGTATGCTTCCATTTCTTTTTGTCTTCCTTAATTTCTTCAGTGTTGTGTAGTTTTCTGAGTATAGGTCTTTTACCACCTTGTTTAGGTTTATTCCTGGATACTTTATTTTTCTTCTTGCTATATCAAATGGGACTTTTTCCCTCATTTCTGTTTCTAATATTTCACTGTTGGTATACAAAATTGCCTTCAATTTCTGAATATTGACTTTGTATCCTGCTGCTTTGCCAAATTTATTTATTAGGTTGAGTAGTTTTTGGGTGAAGTCTATAGGATTTTCTTTGTACACTATCATATCATCCACAAAGAATGATAGTTTTACTTCCTCTTTTCCAACTTGGATGCCTTTTATTTTTTCTTCATGTGTGATTGCTGTGGCTAGGACTTCCAATACTATGTTGAATAGAAGTGGTGAAGTGGACATTGTTGTCTTGTTCCTGATCTTAGTGGGAAAGTCTTTAGTTTTTGCCCATTCAGTATGATGTTGACTGTAGGTCTCTCATATATGGCCTTTATTATTTTGAGGAATGCTCTGTCTAGTCCCACTTTGCTGAGTGTTTTTATCATAAATCGGTGCTGTACCTTATCAAATGCCTTTTTGCATCTAATAATATGATCATGTGATTTTTGTCTTTCTTTTTATTTATGTGATGTATTGTGTTTATGGGTTTGTGAATATTGTACCATCCTTGCATCCCTGGGATGAATCCCACTTGATCATGGCTCATGATCTTTTTGGTGTATTGCTGGATGCAGTTTGCCAATATTTTGAGAAGCATTTTAGCATCTATGTTCATTAGTGATATTGGCCTGTAGGTTTCTTGTTTGTTGTGTCTTTGTCTGGTTTTGAGATTAGGATGATGCTGGCCTCATAAAAGGTGTTTGGGAGTCTTCCCTCTTCTTGGTATTTTTGCAGTAGTCTGAAAAGGACGGGTGTTAATTCTTCCTTAAATGTTTTGTAAAATTCTTCTGTGAAATCATCTGGTCAAGGGCTTTTGTGTGATGGGAGGTTTTGATTACTGCTCCAATTTCACCAGGCATTATTGGTCTGTTTAGGGTTTCTGCTTCTCCTTGATTCAGTTGTGGAAGATTATAGTTTTCTATAAATTCATGCATTCACCCAGGTTTTCAAATAGCTTGGCATATAGTTGTTTGCAGTAATTCCTTACAGTCCTTTGTATTTCTGTGGTATCAATTATAATTTCTCCTCTTTCATATCTGATTTTATTTATTTGGATTGTATCTCCTTTTTTTCTTGATAAATCTATTTAAAGGCTTGTTGATTTTTTTTTATCTTTTCAAAGAACCAGTTCCTGGATTTGTTGATCCCTTGAATAATTCTTTTAGTCTCTATCATTTAAGTCTGCTCTGATCTTGGTTATTTCCTTCCTTCTATTCACTCTGGGTTTTGTTTATTGCTGTTCCTCCAGTTCTTGTAGATGTGGAGTTAGATTGTTTTGATGCAGACTCTAGCCCTCCAGAGTCTGTGTGTTGTGGATGCGGTACACAAATTCACATGGACTACCAAGTCCTGTGGAGAAAAAGAGATGGTATGGCCATTCTCTCAAGGGGAGAGCACCTCTGAGTGCCTCGACTAACCCTTGCCTGGACAGGCTTTTATTGGTTTCCTTTGCATTACATCAAAGAAGGTTCTCATTATTTCTAGATTTAGTTAAGTGATTACTTCTTACAGATAACAAAAAGGGAGAAAAAGTTACAAATGCAAGGGAATGATAAAAATGATTGATTTGGTTACATTTCATCCTTGGACGTCTTAGCACAGACTTTAGGGAGTTGCTTCAGAGATATATATTAAACATCTGCAGTCTTAACTCAGGGTGAGGGAGTTTTAGCAAAAGCAAGTCTCATAGCAGCCTAGGTACAATGCAGGCCTGATTACCCATGGGAAAGCCGATCTGCACACCTGGCTCCTGTGTGCCACCTTGCATAGATTGGTTTTCCAGATCAAAACTGGGCTACATTCAACATTGCCATGCTGATTGGTTCCGTATAATTGCCCCCTTGTTTTTAGTTAGGGCTACTACAGAAGCGAGGCCTACAAAGCTTGCTACTTGCTGGTTTCTCATATGACCCTGGGAAAATAATTTGTAAATGCAGCAAAATATACAGAGTATTATTAGAATCAATAAGCAACTGGCAGTCCAAGGGCCCACACTCTCAGGTTAAGTACATCAAACCAATATTTTGGGTTTAGCTAGTGGAGATTGTCACTGAGGGTTTTGAAACCTCTTGCTTAGTCAAGCGTTGAATGTCTTGCACTTGCTGATGCAGCTCTAGTTGCAATTTATCAATTGGTCCTTTAAATTGGTAGAAAAAGCCCCCCATACATGATGTTGAATTTTGCTCTGGAAGTGCAGGCTGGAGTTCCACTGGAGTGGAGTGATACACAGCTTGGAGAATTCAGGATCACAGGTCAGCTGCTGACGGGTCACTAGTGCATCCTGGTGCTCGCCGATCCAGTCCAGTGCTGATTCAACTGCAGAGAGGCAAATCAGAATTTCTTGATCGATCTGGGCCTGTTGAAGCATGTCTAAAGTAGTATTGGTTAAGAGAACATCAACAGTATGAGCAGTTTGAACTGAGTCAACAAGGGCAGCAGTTGCCATGGCAGCAGTAGCTGCAACAACTATAGCAGAGACAATGAATGCAATTAGGGTGCCAATGAACCATTGGACTAGTAAGGAGGACAGTGTGTTGTTAAATGCTATTATGCCATTGGGGTCCTCCCATTCTCTGGTTACACTAACTGGCACCCATATTTGAGTTTGTCTTCTAACTATGTAAACCGTAGTGAGGTTTAACTGAGTAACATTGAAACAGGTAAGGCAGCTGGCATATATAGAGCCTACAGGGCAGGCAGAGAATTAAGTTTTTGCAGATTCATTATAAAAGACCTGAACTATCCCTGGAGTTGCTAAAAACAAGTAGGAGTGAGAGGTATAAACCATGACCCAATCCTGTTCCCAAAGGTCAGTTTGGTAAAAACATCCTTGGACACTTTTAGGGTCACATACAATTCTTATATACAGGTACATTCTAGTAATAAAAGGCAAACCCATTTTCCAAGAATTGTAATGCCACAGGCTAGTGTGGTTAGGAGAAACAATTCTGATAATAGGTGTTCCAGTGCCGGGCCCCTCCCACCACATGTTAGTATGTACAAATAGAGGCAGAACCGGAACTACTGTTTCATCAGGCTTAGCTAATATTCTCCAGTTAGCTCCCCAATTCTCCACTACAAAAGGATTTTAGGGGAGATAAGTAATAGTGGCATTCGGTCCTTGGCATAAATACCAGAAGACTGAGTCTTTACGGCTAGTGTCTATGGTACAAGGAGGAATTGGAGGGGGATTGAGAGTATGATAAATCCCCTCCTGGGTACAGAGGCCAATTGTAGTTACTATGGAAAGCTGATAATAATTACTGTATTGATTTTTGCTTGCAGCATAAAGTTGCTCCCTTAAAGGAAAACACAAAGTGTCAATAAGAACAGAAAAATAAATTAGTAAATACTTAGCAACATAAACCATATTTTTTGGCACAGGAATTCTGTGCTTGTTTTCTTCTAATGGGCTGTCTGGTCTGTTAGCTGGTCAGTTTTCATTTCCAGGTAGTGGAGCTTGATGTCTGTTTTGTTCATGATAAGGCTTCACCCTTTTAGCTGGAAGCCAGACAGGACCTGTAGGGATGGAAACACAGGCATACCCTCTTCCCCGTGTTAAGAAGTCTACAAGGCCCTGCCAAGTACTATCTCCCAGCGGATCTCTGTATAAAACTTGAGGATAGATGACTTTGGTTCTTTCTTCTGAAAATGTTTCTCAGTTGGAGTACAGAGTGATTGCTCACAATTTAGAAAATGATAGATGAACATAGCTAACCATAATCAAATTTTGGGGAGGCAGACCCTTGACTCACCCTTTTTTGTTTTTTAAGAAGATTTTTAAAGGTATGATATGTCCATTCAACAATTGCCTGACTGGTTTGATTGTAAGGTATTCCTGTTTTATGTTGGATACTCCAATGCTGAAGGAAGGCTTGAGTAGAATGGGCAAGATATCCTGGGCCATTATCAGTTTTAATTTGCTGAGGCCATCCTTAATGACTAAAGGCCTCAAGCCAATGGGCTTGTTTATTTTTAGCAGAGTCTCCTGTTAAAGTAGATGCATGTAGGGCACCAGAGTAAGTATCAATAGAAATATGAATGTATTTGAATTTTCCAAAGGGAGAATAATGAGTGACATCTGTTTGCCAAATTATTTGAGAACTTAGTCCTTGAGGGTTAACTCCCATGGATGGGGAGATGCCTTAGTGAGGGCTTGACAGTCAGGGTATTCTTTAATAATTTGCTTAGCTTGGGAGTGAGAAATGTTAAATTGCTTTCGGAGTGCCTGGCTATTTTGATGAAAAAAATGGTGAAAAGCTGCTGCCTGCTGAAAGGCAATAAGGACACTAACTAAGGCATCTGCCTTATTGTTACCATCCACCAAGGGGCCAGGCAGGCCTGAGTGAGATTAAATGAGTAATGAAGAGGGGGTGTTTTGGCTTATCAAGGAGACACTATAGGGTTAACAATAAGTTAAGTAGATTGGAGTCAGTAGAAGTTTTAATTAATGCCTGATCTAGATGCAGAATAGTATAAACAGTACATCCTGAGTCACAGACTATATTTAGAGCTTCCTGGGGCCATTGCTGCAGGGCCATGATTGTAGTGAAAAGCTCAGCCCTTTGAGTAGAGGAATGTCCTGAGGATACAAAGTTTTTCCAGCCTTTGTCTTCTTTCCAGGCAACAGCAGCCCATCAAGTTTTTCCAGACCCATGAAGAAATATAGTCTTTGCTCCTGTTATTGGTATTGGGCTGATTTTTTCTGCTAGCCTTATATGAAGGAATAGGATGTTTTGAAGCAGCCTGTCTGAGGGTAGATTAATCTCCAGTCCTCCTACAAAGTCAGCTATGGCACACTGAAATTCTAAAGATTGAGCTATTAACTGTTGTAAATAAACCTGAGTTAAGGGGACGTGAGCAAAGACAGGATCATATCTGAATAACTACTGTGTTCACTCACATCCTTTTATTATGAGATGGCACAATGCAGTTATATAGGTGGTAATAGTGCGTTGTGGCTGGTGAGACAGGAAAAGCCACTCTATCATAGTCAAGTTGGGTGACAGTTGTCCTATAAGGCCCATTAGAGTACCTAGGGTTGAAAAGCAGGAAAGCCAGACAGGAGATTGGATCAATTCTAGCTAGTTGTTGCTGTTGGATATATTGATTTATTATAGTCAATTCTTGTAAAGCCTCGGGGGATATTTCTCTGAGGGAATTAAGATCAGGGTCCCCCTTAAGGGTGTTAAATTAATTAATTAGCTCTTGGGTAGGTATTCCAAGGCTGGGTCGCACCCAGTTGATTGCTTCCAGGAGTAGTTGGAGGCAATTGAGAGTTAAATCTTTAGGTGGATTAATTTTAAGGACTTGAGACTGGATTGTCCTATTAAAAAGGATATAGCCTAAATATTTCCAAGGCTCTGAATGCTGGATATTTTCTGGAGCAATTACTAGTCCAGCAGAGGCCAGAGTGTTTTTAAGAAATGAGGTAGTTTTTGTGAGAATATCTTGTGAGGGAGCTGCAATCAGAATGTCATCCATATAATGATAGATAATAGAATTAGGGAACTAATCTCTTACTGGCTGAATGGCTGTATGAATAAAATGCTGACAGATAGTTGGTCTGTTAAGCATTCCCTGAGGTAAAGCTTTCGACTGAAACCTCTGTAAAGGCTAGGAGTTATTAATGGTTGGGAGGGAAAATGCAAAATGCTCCCGATCCTTTTCTGCTAAAGGGATCATAAAGAAACAATTTTTTAGGTCAATAATTAAAAGCAGCCAGTCTTTGGCAATACAAGCTGGATTAGGCAATAAGGATTGTATAGTGGGCCCATGGACTGGAGGGATTCACTGATTTTTATGAGATCATGCATAAGCTTCCATTTGCCAGATTTTTTTAGTACAACAAAAATAGGAGTATTCCGGGGGCTGTTAGAGGGTTCAATATGACTTACTTCTAATAGTTATTTAACTAAGAAGTAGGTCTGTTCAAGTCGCTCTCTTTTAAGTAGCCATTGATGAACCCATACCGGCATATTGGAGAGCCAGGTAAGTGGCAGGGGAGTTATATGAGCAGTAGCTATTAAAGAAAAGGTACCAGGGAGATTTGCATTCCCCACTGACTGAGGGGATCATGGCACCAAATGTTACGGGGCAGAGGCAAGATATATGGTCGAATTCACCCTACTTGACCTTCTGTCCCATAACATCTAAGAGACCATACACTGACTTGTGGTTGAGAGACTCCCCCAATGCCCATGACACGCGTTCCACTGTCTGTTAAAGGCCACTTGAGAGGCCAAAATTGTTTTGAGATAACGGAGATGTCAGCTCCCGTATCTATGAGGCCATGAAAAGTTTTATCTTTTATTTTTACTCATAAAATTGGTTTATTTAACTTGATTGATTCTGTCCAGAAAACTGATTGATTGTCTGTACTGCCAAAGCTTCCTCCCCGCCATTGTATTTTGAGTCTTTGAGACTATGTAGGGGAGTAGGAGTAGCTGGGCAATGTGCGTTTGGGCAGGAATAATATGATAGCCAGACACTTTAAGCATAATTTTAATTTCCCCTTGATAGACTGAGTCAATGACTCCTGGCTGAACAAAAATGCCTTTCATAGTAATACTGGGTCTCCCTAAGATTAGACCAACTGTTCCTGGGGTAGAGGTCCCCAGACACCAGTGGGAGCTACAATTACTTGATCCTGTTCCTTTAAGATGAGCCCATCGGTGGTGACCAAGTTCAGCCCTGCACTTCCATGGGTGGCTGCACAAAGGTTCAAAACTATGCATTTCCCTGCATTCTCTGATGTTGATTGCTGTTCTGAAAGTTCCTGATTGGGGTTGGGGGTGCTGGAGTGGGTGCCCCCCTGGAAGTTTCCCTGAATGGGTTGGCCATTTTTGTCAAATTTAGATCGGCATTCCTTTGCCCAATGTTTACCTTTGCCATAGCGTGGACCATTCTTTAGGGGAAGCTTGTAATTACCTTTTCACCCTCCTGGTGTGGACAAACAGTTCTTGCACAGGTGGCTAGGCTTTCCACAATTGTAACATTTGGGATCCCCCTGAATTGCAGCAGCTAGAAGAGAGGCCTTATGCTGCTCTGTGCCAACATCTTGGCAAGCCTTCATAAACTCACTGTTGTCTTTGGCGGTAGTTTGCAATGGTCCTTTAATGGCCCTACAGTCCTTATTACCATTTTCATAAGCTAGCTGGCACCAAAGAGCTTTGGCTGCTCTGTCATTATCTATTTGCCTTTCAATAGCTTCTTGGAGGTGATCAATAAAGTCAATATATCCCGCCATAGCACCCTGACAGATATTGACAAAGGAAGAAGTTTCCCTGGCCTGAGCATCAGGTACGGCTTTCATGGCTCTGAGAGCAATCTGAGCAGTCTGACTATAAACATGAGGGTTAAGCCTGGCTTGATTTGCAGCGGTAGCAAAATCACCAGACCTAAGCAGCATAGGGAGGGTGACGGGATTATTTACTTGTGCATTCTCAGCCACGTGGGTGCCAGCCCTTTGAGAATATTCCAAATGCCAGATGGTAAATTGAGCAGGAGTCCAAACCGACCTGGCAAGAGCAATCCAGTCACAAGGGGCCATTTTATAACTGTCAGTAATGGCTTGAAATAGTCCGTTAGTAAAAGGAGATTGAAGCCGATTTTCTTTAATGCTTTTCTTTAAATCCCTATAAAGAGAAAAGGGAAGGGGCTCATGGACATTTCTTTGACCCTTCATTATAATGGGGAAGGTTGAAAGGGCATCTAAATCCCCAGGCTCCAATGCCTGCTGAAGGCACTGCTGCACAGACTTGATAGGATATCTGTCTGAGTTTTCTTGCTTTCTTGGTGGTAATGCACCCTGTGAGAAGGAACGCTCCCAGAGTTGGGACAAAGAATGATGACTATACAATAGGTCCGCAGGTGGGACAGTAGGCAGAACTTCTGTGGCCTGTTCTCCTATTACATTAAATATGGCTTCTTCCTTTGAACTGAAATCCTTATCCTTTTCTATGACTAACTCTGGTTTTTTAGCCCATATAGGCTTGAGAACAGTCCTGACTAGTCCCCAAGTTAAAAAGTTTTGAGCTCCAATTGAAACATCATTGTCCTGTAAAGATTTTAGCTTGTCGCCTGCCTTTCCCTAACCTCAATATCTAAGGTTCCCTTATCAGGAAAAGCAGTGTGATGTTCCTTTATTGTTTGTAAAAGCAGAATGAAACGCTGTTTTTTCATGGCAAAGCCTGCTCTCCGGAGGAGCTGTTGTAACACATGCAGGTGAACTTCCTGCTCTTTAGATAAACTAGGGCCCATTCTTGTTATTAAAAGGCTCCTTTTAACTTTTGATTTTGTCCTTTCAAACTCTGCCACTTGAGCTGAATTCTAGCTAGCTAGCTGTTGGAGGATATAGTGTAGTGGGTAAAAAATGTGCTGTTTGTGAAGGACCATCAGGGAGGGCTACCGAATATTCTCAGTACTCTAACCCCACTTATGGGTCTCAGGTTCTCCCCTAAGTATAAAACACTGCAAGGTGGGGCTTGAAGCGCTAGGTGACCAACCTTTATATTTCGCTTCTCTGGATGAGCCAAGAGTTACATTACTATGATTGGGATTCCCTGTGAGGTCCCTGCACGTCTCAGGGATTGACCCCAGACACCTGTGCAAGGTCCCTACTCACATAGGAACACCTGAGATCTCAAGCTGGAGGGAGGAATGCCTCTTACCTTCGGTGCTCAGCAAGAAGCTAAGACACTCATAAATAACCTTGTAACTAACACTGAGTTCTAAAAGCAATCTTCAGAGTCTGGCTGAAACCGAAACACTCATTCATTGTCTGCTTTTCTGTTTACAGGAAAAGGCAAAATCAAAAGGGCTGCAAGAAGCAGCTTTTAAAGAAAGAATGCACTGAGGCACTTGTATTATTAAAGCTAATTGAAAGGAAAATTCTTTGCCCTCTCTCCCAAGCCTAAAACCTGATTGGGGGTTGTGCCGCAGGGATGGGCTTGTGAGTGTTTTTATAGTGTGCCTCTTGTTGCATGGACTTTTGCTTGCAGTTGGCAGGAAACCTAGTGTTTTTTCTCCTGGTCCATATCCAACTTATCCTCCCACAGGTGCCTTTGTTGCGGTGAGTGCCCTAGTGGCTCTTAAATGCTCTACCTGTACACACAGGGTACAGCGACTGCCAGAGAGAGAGCACGAGGCTTCTGCTTACTAAAGAGAGTGTGGTCGCAAGAGAGGGCAACCTTGGAAAAATACCCTTTTCCTCTGAAATCCAACACATCCTACGACCTTACCAAAAAGCACTTGGTGTTGTCGGCCCTTACCTGGGCTGATGCTCACATTCCAACCACGCTGGTGTGTTGTCCACAATGATGGCTCATAGCCACTGGGTCCCTGTTCCTGGCACCAGATGATGCGGACTCGCCCTCCAGAGTCTGTGTGTTGTGGATGCGGTACACAAATTCACATGGACTACCAAGTCCTGTGGAGAAAAAGAGATGGTATGGCCATTCTCTCAAGGGAAGAGCACCTCTGAGTGCCTCGACTAACCCTTGCCTGGACAGGCTTTTATTGGTTTCCTTTGCATTACATCAAAGAAGGTTCTCATTATTTCTAGATTTAGTTAAGTGATTACTTCTTACAGATAACAACACAGGAGAAAAAGTTACAATTGCAAGGGAATGATAACAATGATTGATTTGGTTGCATTTCATCCTTGGGACATCTTAGCACAGACTTTAGGGAGTTGCTTCAGAGATATATATTAAACATCTGCAGTCTTAACTCAGGGTGAGGGAGTTTTAGCGAAAGCAAGTCTCATAGCAGCCTAGGTACAATGCAGGCCTGATTACCCATGGGAAAGCCGATCTGCACACCTGGCTCCTGTGTGCCACCTTGCATAGATTGGTTTTCCAGATCAAAACTGCACTACATTCACCATTGCTATGCTGATCAGTTCTCTATATTATTTATTTGAAATGTTTCTATCTTTTTTAAGTAGGCCTTTCTTGCTATAAACTTCCCTCTCAGAAATGCCTTCAACTGTGGCCTGTAGGTTTTTGACTTTTAGGAGTTCATTTTCATTTGTTTCCAGAAACTTTTTGATTTCTCCCTTGATCTCATTATTAACCCCTTCATTGTTTAATAGCATGCTATTTAGTCTCCATTAGTTTGAATATTTTTGGCTTTTTTGGTTTTTTTGAGGTTGGTCTCTAGTTTCAAGCCCATGTGGTCCAAGAAAATGCTTTATATGATTTAAATTTTCTTAAATTTGTTGAGACTTGTTTTGTGTCCTATTATGTGGTCTATTTTTGAAAATGTCCCATGTGCACTTCAAAAGAACATTTATTTTGCTTCTTTGGGATGAAAGTTTCTGTGTATGTCAGTTGAGTCTATTTGATCTAATGCATTGTTCAGTTCCACAATACCCTTGTTAATATTTTGTTTGGAAGATCTATCCATTGTTGACAGTTGGGTGTTAAAATCCCCTTCTATGATTGTATTGCTGTCTATATCTTTCTTGAAGTCCTCCAACAATTTCCTTATATATATATTGGTTTTCCTATGTCGAGTGCATATATGTTTACAATATTTATGTCTTCTTGATGGATTCTTCCCTTGAGTACCATGAAGTGTCCTTCTGTGTCTATTTTTATGGCCTTTGTTTTGAAGTCTATTTTGTCTGATGTAAGTATTGCTACCCCAGCTTTTTTTTTTTTTTCCTGTCTGTTTGCTTGGAATATTCTTTTCCAGTTCTTCACTTTCAGTCTAAGTAGGTCTTTTGTTCTGAAGTGGGTGTCTTGTAGGCAGTATATGTGTGGGTCATGTTTTTTTACCCATTCAGCCACCCTATGTCTTTTGATTGGTGCATTTAATCCACTTACATTTAGGGTTATCATTGATAGGTACTTACTCATTGCCATTTTACCCCCTTTGTACCTGTGCTCCTCCCTCTCGCTCACTGTTTTTCTTCCTCTTTTTAAAGGAGTCCCTTTAGCATATCTTGAAGTGCTGGTTGGGTGGAGGTGTGTTCTTTCAAGCTTCTTTTGTCCAGGAAGCTCCTTATTTCACCTTCCATTTTAATTGAGAGCCTTGCTGGGTAGAGTAGCCTTGGTTGCAGGCCTTTGCTTTTCATTACTTGAAATATTTCTTGCCATTCCTACCTTATAATATTTTTGTTGAGAAGTCAGCTATGAGCCTTATCTTGACTCCCTTGGATGTTACTTTCTGTTTCTCCCCTGCTGCCTTTAAGTTTCTCTTTGTTCCTGGTTGTTTCTCCACGATTGAGTTGTAATTCCAGATTGGCCTTGGGAGGTGGTTGATTTGACTTTCATTCACTCCTCTACCATCTTCCTCCCTCCAATTTCTATTTCTTTTCAAAAAATCAAATGTTGAACTATATTATGTGCTCATGATGATAGATGCCTTTTATCAGTTTAAGAAAGATCCTTTCTCTACTGGACTGAGAGAATTACCATAAATGAATGTTGAATTTTATTAAATGTGTTCTCCGCATCTCTTATGATGATCCTATAGTTTTTCCTTCACAATGTGCTGAATTATATGAATATATTATTGAATGCTAAATCAGGTGATGTTTCTTTGGTACACCCATATTAGTCATTATGTGCTACTTTTAATTCATTTGCTATATTTTATTTAAGATTTTTGACTCCATGAGTGAACTTAGTGTATAATTAATGCTCTTTGTTTGTTTTTGATGTTGTAACCCTCATAAATGAGTTACGTAGTGTTTCCTACTTTTCTTTTCTCAGAAAAAAATTGTATAAGATTGGAATTACTTGTTCCTTCAATGTTTACTAAAAGTTTCTTGGAAAAGCCATCTGAGCTTGGTGCTCTCTAAAGTAGAAAGACACTTTACTACTAATTCAATTCTTTATTGGTTAAGTGACTACCCAGACTATTTCGTCTTAGTCAATTTCAAGTAAGTTATATTTTTCTTGAAATTTGTCCATTTTAGATTTTAAAATTAGCTGGGATGTATGTGTTTAAAATGCTCTCTCACTCTTTTAATTTCAAGAAATTTTTAAACTCAAAAGTAAGAAACAATTTTAAAAATGGCAAAAAGACTTGAATAGACATATTACAAAAGAAGGTATACAGATGACAATTAAGGACATGAAAATGGTTCACCATTGTTAGCCATGGAAGAAATGCAAATTAAAAACACAGGCAGATACTGTAACCAAGCAAATTGGGCTTCATCACGTGGTTTCGTGGTACATGACCCAACAATTAATGTTGAAGGAAACAGGTTTTTATTTACAAAATTCCAACTTCAGAGGTGCCAAAGGTACTCCTGCTCAGAGCCCTGTTCTCCCAAAATACCCAGCACTTCCTTTGATCCCCAAAAGGCTATAAGCCAAAACTGTGCCCAGAAATTCCCCATATCCACATCTGTTTTTAAGCCAGCTGCACAAACAGGACTTCAGCCTCTCTGGAATGTGCACATATGGGTTTCAGTCTCCATCCTTTTGCAGTAGCTCTCACCTTCAGAATCTACATTTTTCTCAGCATTCATGTAGTAGTTCAGGGAAATATGTGCCGTGTTACACTGGATAATGGAGCAGTCCAGGGAGGCACACACCCCAAGAGAGCGTCTTCTCCATATATCCTTCAGAGAAATTGAAGTTTGTAGATCAGCATTTCTGGTAACAATCCAATTCCAAACATCCCCCATGAATCCATCCTTGATTAGGCAGCTCTCTGTACAGCTCCATCGGCTCTACGGGGTCTTCTTCTTACGCCAAACCTCATGGTGGGGCCCTCTCCTCCATACTGCACATCTTCTGCTTCACTAGAGATGGCATGGTTTCTTCTTCCCTTCTACACTAGGCTGCATAGTGGAATTTCCTTCTCTTTCAGCCCACCTTTGTTTAAATGCTTGGACAGGAATGTCCTTTGTGTCCTCATATCTGGCCCCTTCTGCGATGTGCCATTTTTGGTACATCCTCTGTATCTTTTACCTTCTTTTGGCTGCCATCTTTACTTCAAGCAAGAGTTCCGCATGACACATGGATGCATCCACCTCTGATATCAAAGTCACTATATGCTTTTAAAATTACATACACCTTTTCCCAGGTTGACAGTGCAGCTATTAACTTGACATTGTTAGGCAAAGTATATTTTTTAAAAAATACATTTTATTGATTATGCTACTATAGTTGTCCCATTTCCCCCTTCACTCCCCTCCACTCTGCACACCCCCTCCCACCCACATTCCCCCCTTTAGACATGTCTATGTGTCATACTTAAAAGTTCTTCAGCTTCTACATTTCCCATACTGTTCTTAACCTCCCCCTGTCTATTTTCTACCTACCATCTATGCTACTCATTCTCTGTATCTCTTCCCCATCTCTCCTCCTCCCATGCCGCTGTTGCTAACCTTCCATGTGATCTCCATTTCTGTGGTTTTGTTCCTGTTCTACTTGTTTGCTTAGTTTGTGTTTGTTTTTGTTTTAGGTGTGGTTGTTACTGATCATGGGTTTGTGGTCATTTTACTGTACATGTTTTTTATCTTCTTTTTCTTAGATAAATCCCTTTAACATTTCATATAATACGGGCTTGGTGATGATGAACTCCTTTAACTTGACCTTATCTGAGAAGCACTTTGTCTGCCCTTCCATTCTAAATGAAAGCTTTGCTGATTAGAGCAATCTTGGTTGTAGGTTCTTGCCTTTCATGAGTTGGAATACTTTCCAGCCCCTTCTTGCCTACAAGATATCTTTTGAGAAATCAGCTGACAGTCTGATGGGAACTCCTTTGTAGGTAAATGTCTCCTTATCTCTTGCTGCTTCTAGGATTGTCTCCTTCATTTTTACCTTGGCTAATGTAATGATGATGTGCCTTGGTGTGTTCCTCCTTGGGTCCAACTTCTTTGGGACTCTCTGAGCTTCCTGGACTTCCTGGAAGCCTCTTTCCTTTGCCAGATTGGGGAAGTTCTCCTTTACTCTTTGTTCAAATAACTTTTCTACTTATTACTCTTCCTCTTCCCCTTCCAGTACCCCTATACTTTGGATGTTGGAACATTAAAAGATGTCCTGGAGTTTCCTAAGCCTCTCCTTATATTTTTTAAATTCTTGTTTCTTCATTCTTTTCTGTTTAGTTGTTTATTTCTTCCTTCTGGTCCACACCATTGATTTGAGTCCCAGTTTCCTTCCCATCACTATTGGTTCCCTGTACATTTTCCTTTATTTCAATTAGCATAGCCTTCATTTCTTCATCTAATTTGTGCCCAACTTCAACCAATTCTGTGAGCATCCTGAGTACCAGTGTTTTGAACTGTGCATCTGATAGGTTGGCTATCTCTTGGTTGCTTAGTTGTATTTTTTCTGGAGCTTTAATCTGTTCTTTCATTTGGGCCATTTTTTTTTGTCTTGATGCACCTGTTACATAGTGAGGGACAGAGACTTAGGTATTCACCTGGCGGGGTAACCCACTTCACTGGGTTGTGACACTGTATGTGGGGCAGGGGTCTGAGAGGGAACAATGGCACTTGCTCCACTCTCTGCCAGATTTCAGTCACTTCCCCCAATTCCCACAAGTAAATTGGGCCCTTCTGGTGCTGATTCCTGTGTGGGTGGGCTTGTGTACATTCTAGGACCCTGTGGATCTTTCCACCAAATTCTCCTGTGAGGTTTGGAGTTTCTCTCACTGCTACCTCAACCCCCACAGGTATTTTCCATCAGTGGTTTCTAGAAAAATATAATCTTCCAAAACTGAATCAAGAAGAAGCAGGAATCCTGAACAGACCAATAACAGCTGATGAAATTATAGTAGTAATAAAAAAACTTCTGACATTCAAAAGCCCTGGACTGGATGATTTCACAGGAGAATTCTACAAAGCGTTTAAGGAAGAGCTAACCTCTACCCTTCACAGATTATTCCAAAAAATCCAGGAAGAAGGAAGACCCCCAACCTCTTTTTATGAAGCCAGCATCATCCTAATCCCAAAATCAGATAAAGACATAACAAAGAAATAAAACTTCAGGCCAAAATCACTGCTGAACATAGATGCTAAAATCCTGAACATAATATTGGCAAACTGCAACTGGCAATATATTAAAAATATCATACACCATGACCAAGTGGGATTCATCCCACGGATGCAAGGATGGTACAATATTTGCAAATCAATAAACATAATGCATCACATAAACAAAACCAAAGACAAAAATCACATGATCATATCAATAGATGTGGAAAAAGCGCTCGATAAGGTAGAGCATCCATTTATGATAAAAACATTCAGCAAAGTGGAAATAGAGAGAGCATTCCTTAACATGAAAAAGGCCATATATGCAAGACCTACACACAACATCATACTCAATGGACAAAAACTAAAAACTTTTCCACTAAGATCAGGAACAACACAAGGTTATCCACTTTCACCACTTCTATTCAACATAATATTGGAAGTCCTAGCCACAGCAATCAGACAAGACAGGGAAATAAAAGGCATTCAAATTGGAAAAGAGGGAAGAAAATGGTCATTGTTTGCCGAAGACACGATAATGTACATAGAAAATATAGACTCCACCAAAAAACTATTCAACCTAATAAATGAATTTGGCAAAACAGTGGGATACAAGTCAATATTCAGAAATCAAAGGCATTTTTGTATAACAACAATGAAACATCAGAAGCAGAAATCAGAAAAAAAAAATCCCATTTGATATAACAACAAGAAAAATAAAATACCTAGGAATAAACTTAACCAAGGAGGTAAAAGACCTGTACTCATAAAACTACACAACACTGAAGAAAGAAATTCTTCCCTAGACACAAACAAATGAAAACATTTACTGGGCAAAACTGTGTTCATGGATGGGAAGAATTAACATCATCAAAATGTCCATACTACCCAAAGCAATTTACACATTCAATGCAATACGTATTAAAGTGACAATGGCATATTTCACAGACAGAGAACAAACTCTTCAAAAATTCATATGGAACCATAAATGACCCCGAATAGCTGCAGCAATTTTGAGAAAGAAGAACAAAGCAGGAAGGATACAATACCTGATACCAAACTGTATTACAAGCCCACTGTAATCAAAACAGCCTGGTACTGGCATAGGAACAGACTCGTAGACCAATGGAATAGAACAGAGAGCCCAGAAATAAACCCAAGTCTCTATGGTCAATTAATATTTGACAAAGGGTTGGCAGCATAAAATGGAGCAAAAATAGCCTCTTCAACAAATGATGTTGGGAGATCTGGACAGCCACATGCAAAAAAATGAAACTCAAGCACCAACTTACACCGTACACAAAATAAATTCAAGGTAGATGAAATACTTAAATATAAGTTGTGACACCATTAAAGTCCTAGAAGAGAACACAGGCAGGAAAATCTCAGATATTCCACACAGCAACATTTTCACTGATATGTCCCCTAGAGCAAGGGACATAAAGAAAAGAATAAGCAAATGGGATCAAATAAGAATAAGCAAATAAGAAACTTCTGCATGGCTAAAGAACAACATTAAAATGAAAAGAGAACCAACCATATGGGAAAACATATTTGCCAATGATTGATGCGCTATCACCGACCGGCAGTGACCGCAGAACGCTGTGGATGGCTCGTTGACACACGAGAAATGAACATACACAGAAACAGGCAATTTTCTGTGGAGAAGTAGGGACAGAGTGGCCACCCTCGCTGGGGAGGGCACCTTGGCCACCCTCTCTGGGGAAGGGCATGCGTTCTCCTGTCCCAGCAGGCCTTTTATTGGGTTCCTTTGTACAAGAATTCAGGTAAAGCGCATTACTCATTGCCAGGAAGTAAGGATCAAATAACAAGGAACTCTGAGAGCCTACCTTGAGTCAGGGTCAAAGAGCGGTAAAACTTTGAGGAACAAACTTACTTCCTCCTTGGACCCTTCTCATTCAGCTGAGAGCATTCTAAACAAAACAGGTTTCACAAGATTTTACATATTCTTTCTTAGGCCTGATCACCCGGGGAACCTGCCCTTTCTAGTACAGGGCTGCACCACCCTGTCATTGTTTCAGGCTTAGGTGGAGCAAGGGGAACTAAGGTGACCAAGAGATAAGGAGATTTTCTCGTGGATGGAATGAGCACTCAGGCTTTGTCAAAGCCGGGGGGTGAGGGTCCATCACCCCCTTTTGCTGTAGCCCCCAAAGTCCTTTCTTGGGGGCCTCCCACGTGATCATGCCTGTCTTAGGTCATTCCCCCCTTGGGGAATCTTACCCATCATTGGCTAACCGACCAAGCATTGGGGTTCAGTCAGGGTGAAGTAAAAGGAGCAGAAGTGGTGCTCCTGCCAGGGAGATAAGCTTTTGTCTCCTTGCTGGCTTATGGTTATGGTTCCAAGGTGGTTCCCTCAGCCTTAGCCTAGGCGGGGGTTACAGCTTCTGATACCAGGCAGGGCGGTTCCCAACAAATGATATCTCAGACAAGGGTTTGATCTCAAAAATATATAAAGAATGCATACAACTGCACTCTAAGAAGAGAAGCAACCCAATTAAAAAATGGGCAAAGGACTTGAACAGACACTTCTCCAAGGAGGACATACAGAGGGTTCAGAGACATATGAAAAGATGCTCAGTATTGCTAGTCATCAAAGAGATGCAAATTGAAACCACAATGAAATACCTCCTCACACCATTGGGAAAGGCCATCATAAACAAGGCAACAAGAAACAAGTGTTGGAGAGGTTGTGGAGAAAAGGGAACCCTAGTGCATTGTTGGTGGGAATGCAGACTGGTGCAACCACTATGGGAAATGGTATGGAATTTCCCCAAAAGAGTAAAAATGGATCTGCCTTTTGACCCAGCAATTCCACTGCTAGGATTATAAGGATTATATTCTAGGAATCCTGAAACACCAATCCAAAAGAATCTATGCATCCCAATGTCCATAGCAGCACAAGTTACAATAGCCAAGTGCTGGAAGCAACCTAAGTGCCCATCAGTAAATGAATAGATCAAAAGACTATCGTACATTTACACAATGGGATTCTAGCAGCAGAAAGAAAGAAGGAGCACTGACCCTTTGTGACAGCATGGATGGAACTGGAGAGCATTATGCTAAATGAAATAATCCAGGCAGTGAAAGACAAATACCATATGATCTCACCTTTAACTGGAACCTAATTAACAAAACGAACAAGCAAGCAAAATATAACCAAAGACACTGAAATTGAAAATAGGCTGACAGTGACCAGAGGGGAGAGGGGAGGGGATTATAGGAGAAAAGGATGAGCGGTTTAGAGGAACAATTGTAAAGTACACATGGACAAAAACAAGGAGGTGTGGAAACAGGGGAGGGAGGTGGGGAGGGCTGGGGTAGTAGGGAGGGGTCGGGGAAAAAGCCAGAAAACTGTTCTTGAACAACAATAAAAAAAAGTTTAAAAAATGAAACCACAAAAAAAATTAAAAATAAAATAAATAAATAAATGAGTTAAATGTTCATCTTCAAGGTGAAAACCAACTTATCAATACCATGTTTCCAATCATAACAGTGTTTCAAATGGAACTGAAATGATGACAACCTCAATTTAAGGCAAATATCTAAACATAGTTCAATGAAGAGCAAAAAATATGCAGCCTTGCTTTTCAACTTGATACAAGAATTTGAAAACAGATTTCACGATTTCTGGAAAAATAATCAATATTTTGCTATATTTGTGACTTCATTTTCATTTGACATAAATATGTTACCTGCCAACTTTCAAATGGAATATATAGAGCTGCATTGTCACACTCAAAGAAAAATTTGATAGTGTCTTTTTACTGGACTTTTATAGGTCCTATCTTCCCAGAGGCAAATATCCCTTGCTTCACAATCATACCTAATTCATGTCATCACTATTTTGTAGCACCTACATATTTTGAGCAACTATTTTCATGAAAACACACATTAAGAGTAAAATTAGAACCAAAATATCTGATGAGCACCTTGAGAACTCCCTGAGAATTGCAACTACTTCTATCAAACCAGATATTGATGCACTAATTTCTCAAATACAATGTCAAACACCCCATTAGTTTTATGTTGTCCTCTTTTCTTTTATTTTTATAATAAAAATATATTAAAAACATCAATTACTTTTTATTACTTAGATGTGTACATTTTCTATATTAGTGATCACAAACTTGAGACCTGCTCAACAATTTTAAAAAATTATTGAAAGGGCTGCTGCATAATTAGGGTTATAATGTGAGAACTTTTTTGCTTTTATGTGGTGGTGAATATCACAAAAATTATGCATGGACCTTTTTTTGCTTATCAGTTTTTGTTAGTGTTTGTGTATTTAATGTGTGGCCCAAGATAACCCTTCTTCTTCCTATGTAGCCTGGAGACACCAAAGGGTTGGACACCCCTGTTCTATACACTTAAGCCAAGGTTATAAGTGGGTACTCAGCTAATCGAATTACACTAACTATTGGGACTCAGAGGTTATGTATCTCAGTATGTATCTCAGTAGGAAGGGGCTTCTAGTTTCCCCTTCCTACTCCTCCTTTAAGAATAATATACAGCTGCAAAGGGGTTCTTTCTCAGTTTGTAAAGGCTCTTTGCCTTAGTGAAATTGTTATAGGAGCTTCCTTTCCCAGCGTAGAATCTCAAGGACTGTCCCCACCTCTTGTATGATTCCTGCTTGTGATGTTCAGGACACCAGGCCATCTTGGAACGATTGCAATAGAAGCTTACAGAAGCCCTTTTTCTCAGCACAGTCTCAAGGACTCTCCCCTCTTCCAGTGCTATTTTGTTTGTAATACTCGGGAGACCTGGCAGTCTTATCTAATGGAGCTCAGGACTGTTGGGTCAGTTAGTGAGACATGTCTTTCTTTGCTTTTAGTCTCCTGTGTTATGTTCTTTGTTAGATTGTAATGGCGAGGGCCCTGACTTTATTTTCCCTCTCACAGTTCATTACTAGGTGCTACCTAACAATATCTCATTGTTCAGTGCAAGTCAGATGGCAAGCCAGACATTAGTAAGATAGGATGTATAATCCTGTTTCAGGACATGCAGGAAAGGCAGGTACAGCAAATATTCCAACAATAGTGCAATGTTCATAAATTAGCCATACTAATCATGGATCCTTTGCCTGTTACTTTATACCTTGTCGGTACAAGGAACTCCATATTTCCTTTTTCAGAATCTGTAGTTTTCAACATTTTACTGCATTTGTATCATCTTTTTTACTCTTTCTCTCTCTTACATTTGTACACTGTTCACCATTCTTTTTCTCATATGATAGAAGGATACAGACATGGTGGCAAGTTCCCTCTAAAAACTCCAGTGTACATTTCTCAAAAAAAAGGACACTCTCTGATACATGCTAATTCAACCATTCAAAACAAGAAATCAACAACGACTGGAAATTACTATGCAATTCACAGACCCCACTCAAATTTTGAAGTGTTTCAACACATGTCATTTCTGTTCTGTTTCAGTATCCCATCCAGAATAAGTTTTGTATCTTGATAGTTTTCTTCTACATGAAATACCTCCTCAACCTTTCTCTCTGTTTCACATTAACAGTTTGTTTTTTTTTTTAAATGGACAGTCCTTTCATCATGTAAGATTTCTCACCAACAAGGTCATCTTGATGTTTCCTCATGACCAGACAGACTCAAGCCATCCATTCTTAGTAGGAATGCTACAGAAATGATACTGCACTTTTTTCCATGCATCGCATCAGGAATAAACTCAGTCTTAACACACTCTACCACTGATGATGTCTTGATCACCTGGCCAGTTAGTGCCTGTCAGGTTTCTATACTATGAAATCATTCTTTTTGCCTTCATGGGGAGATACTCCCCAATCTATGCCAATATCCTATGCCTATTACACTTCCACACACAAACTTCAGCATCTATTGATAATTCACTCATGAATTAACACCAATGAAATGGTGTCCAGTTGTGATTTCTTATTTCCATCATTCCTTCTACCTCCAGCAGTTGTCATTCTACTATAAGGAAGAACATTTCCCTCTTCCTCATTCATTCATTTATTCATTAATATCAATATGGACTTGTGAATTCCTATTTTATTCAATGAGTTGTGATCTGTTATTTATTTTAGTGCCAAAATTGTCTCATATTTAGCTGATGCAATCCTTTCAAGTCACCTTCTTTATCACTTTGATATGTCCCATCATTCTTTGACACTTCCTTGCCTTTTGAAGCAAGATGCTCCAAGTTCATCTTGTACATTCCCTGCTCCAGACACATAATCAACAATTTCCCCTAGGAGCCCTGGTTCCTCTTAATAGTTAAAAATGAAGATTTATGCAGTAAGTGTTCTCATTGTTACTGGCGTATCATTACCACTAGACCCACTGAGAGGGTAGATCTAGAAAATGTATTTATATCTATATAAATAGATATACTAAATAGATATAAATAGATATAAATATCTATATAAATTGATATACTAAATAGATATAAATAGATATAAATACACTTAGTATATAAATATACTTATATATAAATGTATCTATAACTATATAACTGTATCTCTTTCAGTAGCTATCCATGTCTCTAAAAGAGTTCACACCGATGTCTTCAATTCCAGCCTAGCACATCCAGGTTACTTCTAGCCTACCCCCTTGCCATTTTGATAAATCTCTTCTCCAACAGCATGAAACCTAACTCCCATATTCTCAATATAGTTTTTTCTTATATTCTCCCCCATTTAATTGTAACTGACTAATCTCCCTAGCATGCTGGTTTCCTCCTTGGCTTCCTAGCCCCTCTGCTCAGCCTCCACACCTCATTTTGGTGTCCAAGGAAAGGGTGGGGAAAGGGTGGGGAAAGGTGGGGAGGAGAAGAAAGGGAAGGGAAAATGTTTTCCACAAATGTTTATTAAATGGTCCCAAATAGCCTGGCCAGTGTGGCCCAGTGGCTTGGAGCACTGTCCCATAACCAAAAGGTTGCAGGTTTGATTCCAAGTCAGGTTACCTATTTAGGTTGCGGGTTCAATTCCAGTCAGTGTGTGTTGGATTCCAGATCTGGGTGCATACAGGAGGCAACCAACTGATGCTTCTCTTTCACATCAATGTTTCTCTCTCTCCCATCCTCTCTTTCTAAAAGCAATGAAAAAAATGTCCTTGGGTGAGGATAAATTTTTTTTTAAATGACCCCAAATAACACAGTACGTGTCAAAGAATAGGTGCTCAGTATCATCAATTACTATCCCTTCCCACTTTGTATTTCATTTGCTTTTTCTCTATAGATAACCCAATCTTCACCTTTTATTCTTGGGTGTTGGTTAGGAATATTGATTTTAGCAGTGTGTTTATTTGGACAGAATCTCCTTACAGCAAAACAAGCTGAGGTCCCATGGAGTTGATCATACAGATAAGGTATTTATACTGATTATGTTGATACTGGCTTGTAGAAGAAAACATGCAACACACAGTCAAGACTGCTCTCCTATGTGGAAGATATACCATGAACAGTGGCCATAACTTCTGCACCCCTGGAGATAAGATGGCCACAGAACCAATAGGGACTAATGGTGGCCAATGCACCCTGTGAGCAGAATTAGCCCTAATTTGGTCATTTTGGGAAAAGCTATAACCATAAACATCATTGCAAATCCATAAATTATGTTTCCTAAATAATTCTCAGAAGGCAGCTCTTGGGAGCACTTAAACCCCAAGGAAGCAAAGAGAAGCCTGAAACAAAATCCAGATGCCCTTCATGGAACATTCGCTTTGTTATGCAGGGCAGTGCTAACAAAGAGAAACGACTTCTTAGACTTTCCATATGTGTCCCAAATGCATCAGCACTAGCGGCATCCTCAGAAAACTAATGGTGTTCTCAGAAAAGTAAACTTCGTGCCACATAGATTAATGTGCTACAAAGTAAGAATGTCCAGGAATCCTGGGAATGTCTACGAGGTGGGAAGGACTGACAAGCCCACTTCCTCTGTTGTTCTGAGATGCTCTGCTACAAGGACACCCAAAATGATGTGGGCAGGTGGGCCTGGGCACTGTAGTCTATGTCCAAGCCCCTTTTGGATTCCCATTTGTGTGACACCCTCTGGACTTTGTTTGGTTTTTCTGAATCAGCATTCCTGAAGAGGGTAATTAGACATGTTAGAAACCAACAGAAGGGTTTAGAGGGAGGAGTGGGGATGAAAGGATACAGAGAGAATAGAAAGGGAACTTGTACTGATGAAATATCTGCTATACATCAGACACCTTATGTAACAATAAAGTAATAGTATCTTACATTATTGAGCATTTACTATGATCTAGGCTCTGTTCTAGCCACTTTACATATGTTTTCTCATTAATGCCTTTTGGCAATCTTATGAACTGGGTATTATTTTCATTATTCCTACTTATAGGAACCAATACATTGAGTAATTTGCTCAAACAGATGTAGCTTGAAAGGGGCGGGTGTAGGATATAAGTGTACATTACTTCATTTATTACTCACAACAACCCTGTGATGCAGATTTTTATCATGTCCACTTTACGGATAAGGAAACTAAGGCACTTGTACAACCAACGTCAGCATCACTCAGGAGCTTGTTAGAAATGTAGACTCTTGAGTCCCACATCAGTCTGACAGAGTCAGAGTCTGTACAGAACCACTCAGCTAGACCAGAGGGCTCCAGTGGGTCTCAAACACCTGTATTCATGAGAGTCACATAGAGACTATGTCAAAACCCAGGTTCCTGGGTCTATCCCCTAGAGATTCAGAATCCATGGTATTTCCCAGTAGTATTCCCATTCCTATAGAATTACTTCTACCAAGTACTTTTTTAGATCACATGATCTATCATCATTAGCTAATATTAAAAAGCAAATTTTTCATACCAGTGAAGAGCAGGTATAAAAGTTTTATTTGGCTAGAGGTTAACAAATTTTTTTCTGGAAAGGCCAGATAAGAAATATTTTAGGCTTTGTGAAACATTTGGTCTGTCATATGTCACAAAAGCAGCCATAGACAACATGAGGAAGGAGGCCATGATTGTTTTCCTAAACAACTCAACTCCTCCTCATTTAACTCATAACTAAGGGAACCTCCAGCAATGGCAGTGAAACCTATTTCAGACTGTATTTGAGGTTAAAGGGT
>PVIA01007169.1:0-87146 GCA_004024845.1 Tonatia bakeri | reverse complement strand
ACAGTAGGTAGAAAATAGACAGGGGGAGGGTAGGAATAGTATGGGACATGTAGACACTAGAGAACTTATGACACATGGACATGAACTAAAGGGGGGAATGAGGGTGGGAGGGGATGGGCAGGGTGGTGGGGAGTGAGGGGGGAAAATGGGCCAACTGTAGTTGCATAATCAATAAAATAAAGAATTTAAAAAAAAAAGAGCATTGTAAGTACAGGAACGTATTTATCATAGAATTGTCTATAATGATGAGGAAGTGATCTCACACATCAAAAATTGGAAAATCCCCTGGCTGGCGTAGCTCAATAGATTGAGCGAGGGCTGTGAACCAAAGCATCGCAGGTTCAATTCCCAGTCAGGGCACATGCCTGGGTTGCAGGCCATGGCCCCCAGCAACCGCACATTGATATTTCTCTCTCTCTCTCTCCCTCCCTTCCCTCTCTAAAAATAAATAAATAAAATCTTTTTAAAAATTGGAAAATAAGTAAATTTTTCTAAGTCCTTTGAAGGAATATTATGCAGATGAATAGTTATTTTATAATAATGTGCAAAATAATACTTACGGATCCACGTAAATGTTATGCAAATTGATGATGATGTGCTAGATGAAAACAATAGGATACAGAGTGGCATCATCTTTGCTGCTGTGTCAAATATGGGTATAGGAGACGGAGAAGGGAGCACACTGGTCCTTCCCCTCAGTGACACCTCCTCAGCTCCGATTCTTTGAAAGCCAAGATGAGCCACACTCAAGCTGAGAAGTCCGTGACGAGCATGACCAACTGGTCCCACAAATACATCACACCCAATGACACGATCGACACGTCGGGCCTGCTGACGGTGCTGAAGGGGAATTTCCCTGCCTTCCTCAAGATCTGTGACCAAAAGGGCAAAGATTACTTGCCCCGTATCTTTGAGGTAAAGGACTAGAAGGAAGATGAAAAGATTCAGTTTTCAAAATTTCGGCCTTTGGTGGGGGACACAGCCAGGGACCACCACAATCAGAGCCATGGAGAAGTGCCTTGATCTGGGGAAGGCAGGGGGCCCAGCCCAGCCCAAGGCCTCCAGAGACCCCAGCAAAGTGTCTCTGCCCCCCTAAAAAAGACAGAGAAGGAATGCACAAAGAGGAAAATAATTGGTTTTGAGATGACTTTAATTTTTTTCAAAATTATTTATACTGATATCTGTTATAATTATAAGGCATTATAGATCATAAAAATTATTTTATTAAATACCATGTTATTTCAAAAACACCTTTTTGTGCTTCTACTAGAGACAGAGGTATCATACACTTACGGTTTGGAATCACTGATAGTAAAAACAGAACTGTTTAAATAAACGGCATAAAACATTTTAATTCAGTAAAGGGGGAAATTTTTATGAGGGAAAGGTTCACTAAGATTAGAGCAATTCCTCCTAAGAATGAATAGGAAATGTGGAGTCAAACGAGTTAAAGAAATTAACTTCATTTTTCTTGTATGTCATGGACAATAAAATTATTTTAATATTTAAGATTGCCTTAATAAAAAGTCAGCTGGAGGAATGTGGAGATTATCTGTTCCCACCTTTCTTTTCACAAATGAGGAAACTGACATCTAGAAGCTCGGTAACTTCCCGACACTCACACAGGCAGTTCATGGAGAACAAAGAGTAGAGTTCAGGACTTCTTCAATGTTATTTATCCCCCAGAATAAACATTTACTCATTATACAAGCATTTATTATGTAGGTTCTCTGTACTACTATGTCCTGGACACTGTGTTGGGCATTGTATTCAAAGATAAGTTGGGATATACACTACGCTTCAAGGATCAGAGCCTTAAAGGGCAAACAGGATGATAATTATATGCATATGGACATAGCGCTTAGACTAGGTTTCAAATGCCTTGGAACATGACCTTAGAGAGCATAACAATTGATATCTGATGACTCCAGGGAAGAGTAACTTTCACCATCTAGAAAGAGCACGTTACAAAAACACAGCAAAAAAATTGAAGAACCAGAGGGGCTGTGCAATGCCAAATATTTTGATATGGCCCAGACGTGGAAGGGAGGGGCAGGAGAGAATTGGAGGTAGATGAGGCTAGGGGGCAAGTTACAGATACTTTGAGAAGCCTCTCGATTCTGTTCTGAGGATTTTGAACTTGGTGAAACAGGCAACTAAAAAGCACAGTTTATTGCTCAATAGAGAAAATAATACAATATAATTACATAATAAGCTTTAGAAAGCTATCAAAGCGTGGAGGACAAAGCTGGACAGGAAGAGGCAAGAAGACAAGTTATGAGTCTGTACAAGAAAGAGTCTTTGCAAGAAATATGAAGGGCTTGAAGTAAAGCAGTGGAAGTGGGCTAAGAAGCAGAATAAATATTGTAGAGCAATTACTGAGATAGAAACAAAAATATTTAACAAATTAACTATAGATAGTGAGGGAAACAGTAGAATCAAAGTTGAAATCAACAAGTAGCCCTAGAAAGTTTAAGTAGATTCTAATAACACAAATAACCTAATGTAATTTAACATGGTCTTATCTAGGTGTTATACATAGCTGCTCAAAACCTCCATATCCAACACATAAATCTCAGTTAATCAAACACAAGTTATGCAAGAGAGAGGTCAGGTCAAATACTTGTTATATTTTACCAAGACTGATAACAAATAGGAAATCTCAACAGACCTATATCTAGTAACAAGATTGCATTGGTAGTCAAAATAGTCCAACAAAGAAAAGCTCAGAATCAGATGGCTTCACTGGTGAATTCTACCAGACATTTGAAGAAGAATTAATACCAATGCTTCTCAAACTCTTTCAAAAAATTGAAGAGGAAGGAACACTTCCAATCTCATTCTACAAGACCTGCCTAACCCTGAGCCCAAAGTCAAACAAAGAGGCTATAAGAAAACTGTAAACCAGTATTCCTGATAAATATTGATGCAAAAATCCTCAAAAAATACTAGCAAACAGAATTCAATAACACATCAAAAGAATTACACATCATAACCAAGTGGGATCTATTCCTGGAATGCAAGGATGGTTGAGCATATGAAAATCATTCAATATAACATCACATTAACAGAATGAAGGGAAAAAAACAGATGATTGTCTCAATTGATATTAAAAAACCATTTTACAAAATTCAATACCTTTTCATAACTATAAAAACATTCAAGAACCTAGGGATAGAAGGAAACTACTTCGACCTGATCAAGACCATATTAAAAAAAAAAAAACAAACCTATAGGTAATGTCATACCTAATGGTAAAAGACTGAAAGCTTTTCCTTTAAGATCAGGAATGAGATAAGAATGCCTGATTTCTGCCACTTGCATTCCACATAGTACTAGAAGTCCTAGCCAGAGCAATTAGGCAGAAAAGAAATAAAATGTGTCCAAACTGAAAAGAAAGAAGTAAAATTATCTCTGTTTGCAGACAAGATTATTTTAGGAGTACAAAGTCCTGAAGATTCCACATACAAAAAAAAAAAAAATGTTGGAACTGATAAATAAACTCAGAAAGGCTCCAGGATAGAAAATCAACATGCACAGAGCAGTTGTGTTTCTGTACACTACAGGGAACAATTAGAATAGAGAAGCAAGAAAACAGTTCCATTTACAATAGCATTGAAAGTATAAAACACCTAGAAATAAACTTAACCAAGAAAGCAAAAGATTTATATACTGAAAACTACAAAATGTTGTTGAAAAAAATTCAAAAATATCCAATAAACAGAAATTCATGTGTTCGTGAATTGGAAGACTTATGATTGTTAAGATGTCAATACTACCCAAACCTATCCATAATTTTAATGCAATCCCTATCAAAATCCCAGGGGCATTTTTTCAGGAGTAGGAAAATAATCTATCCTAAAATGTATATGGATTGTAAAGGACCCTGAATAGCCAACACAATCTTGAAAAGGGAAACATTGGAAGTCTCACACTTACTGATTTCAAAACTCACTACAAAACTACAGTCACCAAAACAGTGTAGTCCTGGCATGAAGGCAGATACATAGACACAGAATAGAAAAAACATAGCTCAGAAATAAACCTTCACACATATGATTAAATTCTTCTCAACAAGTGTACTAATATCATTCATTGGAGAAAGGATAATCTCTTCAACAAATGCTTCAGGAAAACTTGGCTATCCATTCGCAAAAGAATAAATTTGGACCCTTATGTAGCTCAAGTTGCTGTAAAAAATATCATTGCCTGGATTAAACAACAGACATGTATTTCTCAGAGTCCTGGAGGCTGGGAAGTCTAAGAACAATGTGTCAGCAATTTAATTCTTGATGAGGCCCACTTCCCGGCTTGCAAACAGCCTCCTTCTGCCAATATTCTCACACGGTGGAGAGAGGGAGTTCTGATGCCTCTTCTCCTTCCTGGAAGAGCACTAATCTCACTATGGGAGCTCCACCCTCATGACTCCATCTAAACCTAATTACTCCCAAAGTCCCTTCCTAGTGCCTTGGTGGTTAGGGCTTTATAATGCAGTGTATGAATTTGGGGAGGATACAAACACTCCACCTATAACACTTATCTTACCCCATATAAAAATTTTAATTCAAAATGTATTGAAGACAAAAATGTAAGATGGGGGAAAAGCTTCACGGCATTGCATTTGGCAAAGATTTCCTAGATACGATACAAAACGTACAGGCAACAAGAGTGAAAAATAGATAAATTTGGCTAAATCAAAATTTAAAACTTCTGTATATAAAAGGACAAACTCAACACAGTGAAAGGCAACCTACAGAATGAGAGAAAATACTTGCAAATCATATATCTGATAAGGAGCTAATACGGAATATATAAACAATATTTATAACTTAACAAAAAAATCACAAATAACTTGATTTAAAAATGGGCAAAGGACCTAAACAGGCATTTCTCCAAAAATGATACACAAATAACCAACAAGCATATATAATAATACTCAACTTCACTAATCATTAGAGAAATGCACATCAAAACCACAATGAGATATCACCTCAACACACATTACAATGACTATATAAAAAAAGGAACGGAAAAATAGCAGGTATTAGAGGGAATGTAGAGAAATCCGACCTTGTTCCTGTTGGTGGAAAAGTGAGATGGTGCAGCTGCCATGGAAAAGGTTGTGGCGGTTCCTCAAAAAATTAAAAATAAAATTATCATATGACCCAGAAATGTCACGTCTGTATCTGTATCCAAAAGAACTAAAAGCAGACTCTCAAAGAGATATCCGTACACTCATATTCACAGCAGCATTATCCACAAAACCCAAGAAGTGGAACCAACCCAAGAGTGCATCCATCCCTGAATGGGTAAACGAAATATGGCGTATACATCGAATGGACCAATACTCAGCCGTAAAGAAGAAGGAAATCTGACACATACTACAACATGGAAAAAACTTAATGACATCATGCTAAGTGAAATAAGCCAGTCACAAAAAGACAAATACCATAAGATTCCACTTATATCAGGTACCTAGAACAGTCAACTTTATAGGGAAAGAAAGTGGAATGGTGTTTGCCAGGGGATGGGGGAGGGGAAATGAGGAACTGTCATTTAACGGAAACAAATTTTTCATTTTGCAAGATGAAAACCTTCTGGGGATTGACACACTTACCACTACTGAACTATACACTTAGAAATAGTTAAGATGGTAGATTTTGTTATACCTTTTTACTGCAATTTTTTTTTAAAAAACTACTTGCAGAAAGCCTTTGAAACAAGAGGTAAACTATGTTTGAGGACAACCTGAAAGTGAATTTCTGCTGAGACCACAAGTTACTGAACCCATCTCTGACTCTGTGTCTCGGACCATGAGCAAGGAAAACAAATTCTCCAAAGATGAGTCCAGATGAGTTGGAGCCAGACAGGAGCAATTGCAAGGCAACGGAAGAAACAATTTCTTGATGGAGTCATCAAAGCTAAGGTGCCAATTCCTGCACCCGATTTCAAGACATTGGAGCTTTCTCTTCCCTCTTCATTAATCAAAGATAATGCAGAATTACACGGTGAAATGACTTGCCAAAGAGTTTTTCATTTTCTGCCTCTCTGAAATGATGCTGCTCGCAGTGAGAGAAGTTCCCTGAGGACAAAGCCTCCCGCTCGCAGGACCGGCATTGGTTTGCAATAAGAACGGAGTACTCAGAGTCTGTTACGTCAACAGCCCCTCCGGAGAGGCCAGCGCCATCAGCAACACTCACCCAGGCCAATCCTCCACTGTGGAGCTGCTCACAAGAACTTCGACGTTTCCCCTTCTGTTCCGGTCTTTAATTGGCTTGCTGTGGTTTAACCTCCCTAGGCCATCATCGCTTTGCTCTCCACAGGGCTTAAAAGCAATCCCTGTTACATTTATTTACACTCCTTTTCAACTGATAGTTTATAACAGTGTTTCTCAGTCTTCACTGATACACTGAGCTCTCTTAAAGGACCACAGGGTTCTTCTAGACCACAGAGTCAGTGAAATTCTTTCATTTATAATTTGGTTTTACAAAACAAGGCATAAACTCCTTATATCAGTTAAATGACAATGTAACCCAAATAATGCTCAAATACTAGAGAAAAGTATACAACTCAAATATTCCAAATCATAATACGAATGGATGATGGATGAGGCTTTTCTCAAACCGAGTCACCACCTTCGGCATGAATGTGGTTCTGTTTGCCCCAGAGCTGCTTCTTTTGAGATGGGGATTTGGAGTCTACGGCGATACCACCCTGAACGCACCCGATCTCATCTGGTCTCGGGAGCTAAGCAGGGCCGGGCCTGGTTAGTACTTGGAGGGGAGATCGGGTTCTGATGATACTCAGCTCTCTGGTCATACCTCTCTACTGCCATCGCTGGGAAGGCTTTGCTCACACAGCCCGTCCTGGTGCCACCTGGCCTTCCTTAACACAAAGGTGTCATACACATATAATCCCACCTCTATTCTTTACTCATTAGCCCACCATCACAAGAGCGCACTACTTGGCCATCAGTGTAAATGGGGCCCCTGAAGTCACAGGTCGTTAGTATTGAGAAGATAATCTGAGCCATGCAGAACTGACATATACTAATTTTTTTAGACTGCCACATAAATAAAAACAAATACTTTTAATTTTGAAGAGGAATAACAGAAGCTCTAGGTTCTCGGGAAGAGTTCAGGACCATTACAACACACCTCCTGGAGCATCCATTTAGTACTTAAGGTGTTTCATTCTTTACTGTTCACCTCTGCCCAACTAGAGTGTCAGCAACTTAAGGGCAGTAAATCTATGTGGTTCTGCAGCTTCTCCTGTAGCACCCAATAAAACTATGCTTATTGTGATAAATTATAATTGATCAATTGTTTGCTTGATCCAGAGGTTCTGAACTGATTGATTAAGGTTTCCTGAGTGTTTACTGCTTTGGAGTCTGTGCCAGTCAACTAATTTTTTCCAGTTTCATTGAGATATAATTGATATATAACACTGTATAATTTTAAGGTTTACGGCATGTGCTGATTTATTGAGTTAAAGAAGATACTATTGGGCTCAGTGAGTGGGTTCGGCCCTAGTGTGGGCCATTCTGAGACGTGAGTTCTGCCAGCTCCCCGTCGGCAGCGCTCCATTACCCCCGCAGTCAGACCATTCACCCCAGCACTCACGCTTCCTGACTTTCACTCAGGTGAACTCGGGCTAGAAAACAGGAACTGGATTTAAAACAGGACAAGTATGGAGAAAACCTGTCTCAAACCTGCCACCGCCTAAAGCCTGTCTCAGAAGGACTGGGTGGTGGCGAAGAGGTTGGGTGAGAAAGCCAGAGCCCTGCACGCTCAGTCTGCACCATCAAGCAGCTGTGTGGCTTCAAGCAAGTGACTCAACTTCTTTAATATTTAGTTACCTGACTTATAAAATGAAAGAGTTGAAATAGAGGTTCTCTACGATTCTTTCTTCTCCAAGAATCTCGTACATAGAAACGAGGTGGAAGCAGAATTGTGACAGACGTCCACCTCACCGTACATTCTGTGGTCCTGAAGCAGCCTGATCCCCTGACTCTGCAATTGTTTCAGTTTTCTCTCACACCTCCTCCTCTTTCTCTATCCTCCGCCTCCTTCTCTTTCTTCCCTTCCCTCTACGGATGGCGATGGCCATCGGGGAGAAAGGAGCAGCGTCAAGAACACTTCCGAAGGGCGTATCCACAGAGTGTCTTACGGATTCCAGATGTTCCCTTTCTCTCGGGAACAAAGATGGATCCTCTTTACATTTTCCTGTCTCAGAAAGCAAGTCCATGAGCATGTTTGCCAATCAGAACATTGAGCTATTTCCAAAAGATCGCTTCATCCAAGCTAATGGGTGCATGTAGCCTGGCGGTCAAGAGTTCATCGAGGTGTTTCCTGACCCATTAGTCAATAAACATGAAATGACAATAGCAAAAATGAACAATTAACAGCACTCCGGGTGAGTTCTCTGAAATGGAAGGAAGTGGGAAGGACAAAGAGAGAACCCATTATGCAGAAAGATGTAACTCATACAAAAAGAGATGTGTTTGTTCCCCACACGGTTAAAATGTGTTCTTTAAGCAAATATCCTTAAGAGGTCCCATTACATCTGTATTAACATTATCTCCAGTGCTTCCACAGAAAGCACGTAATCTGATTATTCAGCCTGAACTCCCCTTTTAAACATCTCTGTCTCCTGGCGGTGGTTTTTGGCCTCCTGTGCCCGCCAGCCTGTGGTGTCCCTCAGCCAGTGCTGGCAAGCTCTTGGGCCTCTCGGACAGAAGTGGATGGTCAAGAATGAAAGGTCAGGGGGGTATCCTTTATCCCTCTAGGAGGCCTGTAGCAAAAAAGCTGGGGGTCAAGAGGGAGGACTCTAAGTGCCCCCTGGTACTGAATGTTCTTGCTAGAGTAAGCAGGAACAGCAACTACCCTCCCCACCAGCAAATTTCTTCTGCCTCTGCTCCAAAAAGGTCCATTGGCTTAGCCACTTGGTTGCCCAAATCACCTAAGCAGATGGCAGGCCTCCGTGGTAGCTTCCTGGTCTGGGGATCATCCTGTGCAGTATAGTTTTCTGGGATGGCCATCAGATTCCTGGGGGTTGTCCCATATGAACTCCTCACCAGGGTCCAGTGCTTGGCCATGGTTATTGTAATGGTTGAGTTGGCCATGCAAAAAAAAAAAAAAAAAAAAAAACAGAAAGATTAAGGAATTTGAAATCTACACTCCACTCTTCATATCACCCAAATCTCTCAGGGCATTAGTTTAACCTAAGGCTTGGAAAATGCTGGGGATATGTTACAGTGGTTTTGAGGAACTCTTGGAACCTCTAATCAATTTACCAGGTCCCTCTAATTCTCGGTTCCACCCACAGTTTCACACACCTATTTCCATTCCCTGGTGCTTACCTTGTGCCACGTGCCTATCTATTCAAGTAATCATTTTTCCATGCAAAAACAAACAAATTCTTTTCCCCTCTCTACCTGTCCATTCTTTTGTATGTGTATAGCCATTAAGCTGGACAAGAGTGTTTACATGTGTCAAAATGTGAGTGCCCATGGAAGTACGGAATACACAGTGATGGTTGAACTTGACCCCAAACCAGATCATTGGAATGCAGCCCACGCATTTTGAGAATAAGTTCCCAGGTAATTCTAATGTACAGCCACCATGTTTGAGAACCATTGATCTGGCAGCTTGTTGGTTTCTCCTGGTACAACAATCTGGGCACCTGCCCAGTGAACGTTGGTTCCTCATAAAGTAAGGTGGTCCCTCGAAGCCTTTGCAGCATAAATGATGGATGTAATAGTAGTTTTCAGAAGGGAGGGATGTCTGTCGGTGGGTGGGGTCAGCAAGGAAAGTTTTGTGGCATCCGTGGGAATCCACAGAAAGCTTTAAATTACAACTATTGTTCCACTTCCATTCTGTGAGGAATCTCTATTGAGAAATCTTACAAGGACAATAATTCTAACTAACACTTACATAGTGAATACTGTGTGACAATGATTAACACATTACTTAGACTCACTCGCTCTACATTCACAATAACCTGTAAGGTAGGTACTGGTTTTATCTCCATTCTGTGCATGGAGGAAGTAAGCAGAGAGGCTAAGAGGCTTGCTCAGGGCGATCAAGGAGGTGCAGAGTCAGAATTTCGAATCCTGCCTCCAGGGCCTGTGCCCCATCTCTGGGGCGGAATTCCATTATAGAACCACTTAATTCATCTGCAGTTCCTTAAACAGAGCTAAATATTTCTTCTTTCCCATGTCCATTTATGGGTTCTAACCTTGCCTTTTGAAGACAAATCTGTTTTATGTATGAAGGACTCATGTATCTAGGGTTATAGGCTGTTAGACAAGAATTTTACATCTGTTACTATTGCCCCTGCATTTTATAGATGGACAAATTGAGGGCGAAATGTTTGAGATGTGTCTGGGGCTACATAGCTAATCAATGGCCCAGCCAGAGCAAAAGCAAGACCTCTAGAAAGTTCCAATCCAGCCTCCACTTGATTCTACCTCTCGAAGACACCATATTTTCTTCCCCAAAACAAGTAACTCAGTCTCCTTCTATTTTTCAATACATAGGGTGGAAGAAAAGTAGGTTTACAGTTGTTTGTATGAAAAATCATACAATGATGCATAAATAATAATTCAAGAATAAACTGTGTTTTGCATACTCACAACTGTATGATTCTACTACTTTTCCCCGCCCTTAGTGCAGGGCTCTCAGCGTCTTCATTTTTTGCCTCATTCTGCCCGCCTCTGGGTGTACTCTGCATCATCCAGCTCCCTCTGAGTCCCGGCTCCCTCTGGTTCTCTGCCCCTTCTGAAGTGGGAAGCTTCACCTTCACTTCTGGCCACACGGTAGACCAGCTGTCTGAAGAAACTTCCCTGAGTGCAGACCACCTAAAATTCTTGATAAAATATTTTAAAAATGTCTTTTTCAATGAATCTCTGGTTCACTCATGAAGCTGATTTAAAAAGTAAGGGAAATACTCCCAAAGCCAGAGATAATGAGTTAAGTTTTCCCCAGAGGCATTTGCTGACCCCTTGTTTAGCAGAACTGAAATGTTAACGGGTAGGCTGCAGTGTCAGAGGATGGGAGAAAGAGCCCACGCAGGATGGTGAGGTGGATGGAAGACCCACACCGCCAAGACTCCCGAAGGACAGCATCCACAGTGGGAGAGTGAGAAATAGATAAAACCCACACCCCAGGGGAAGCTAGTACCGTTGACTACAGCGTGAACACTTAGTGAGCAGTGAAATAGTATTATAAAGAAGGATGCAGAGAAGGGGAAGGAGGAGAGGTGGAGGAGAGAAGAAGGAGGAGAAAAAGGAGAAGAAAGTCTGCTGAGAAAATAAGTTTCTAACCACATTTGTGCAGATCTGGGGTCAGCGTTCACACGAATCATGTGGACACAAGGATTTGAACATAACTAACTATATGGATTTGAAACTTAGCTTAGGTAGTGCCAGATAGTTAGAGTTTTGGCACCTGGTGAAATAAAAGCAGGGTTTTTTTTTAAAGGAACGCAACTTAAATTTAGTCTTGGGAGAATTTCCACAGATAAAGTTTCAAAGAAGATGAGCTCAGAATGAACTATTACAAAACCCACGAGGAGGCAAAACACGGTGAGAAAGAGTCCACAGAGAAGCAAACTGCAGAATCACTCTGCCAAAAACCTCAGATCTGAGAAATATTAATACAGAATATAAAATGATTATGTTTAGTATATTTAAAAATGAAACATTAGAAGTTTGGTATAAGAGCAAGTGATCAAAACAGCTAAGCACTTCACAAAAAACAAGCACAGCTTCAAACACTAACAACACTGGAAATGCAGGGGACATATTAAGCCACATGTGGCGGACTCACAGACGTGTCATCGAGATTCCCCTCAAGGAAGGACTCACCCGACCGCCAGGAGTGTGGTCATCGAGCAGCCTCCAGCTGTCGGCGCCTTCGGAATTTGCCTCAGATGCCAACAGCCGCCTCTCCCAGCGTCCCCGTATCCAGTGACTGAGCAATGAGGGGGTACAAACACCCCGTTTCATCCCGAGGAAAGGACTCAGACAGCAAATTTCACTGCAGAGCTCTCTGCTGGATTAGCCAGGACTCTGTTAGGGCTCCATCACAGCTTGCCTTTTCCCTCTGCCCAGACCCGCTGCTTTGTCTGTCTTTTCATAAGTTCTAGAGCCCCGATCAAGAGCTCATGCCCCAAATCCAATTCCAGGCTTGCAGAGAAGGGGGAGACACAGCACGTTGTAAGAAGACCTATTCGCTGGGAAAATAGATCTGCAGTGAGAGCCCAGAGGGACATGCATGAGAGTTAAGAGAGGTGGCAAGTAGACTACCATCTGAAATATAGGAGTAGTCAGAGTTCCAAAAGGAACTTTGATTGAGGGGGTGGGGAAGAGGCGCTGGAAAAGATAATGGCAGAGAATTTTCAAAACGGACGAAAAGCACCAGTCCTCGGGCTAAGAAAACACAGTGCACCTCAAGTAAGATCAATACATACATCACTGAGTTAGTTATCAGGCAAAGAAAATATCATGAAGTAGCCAGAAAAAAAGCCAGATTACCTTCAGATAATAAAGAACTAAAAAACGGATTTTCTTATTAGCAAAACTGGAAGCCTAAAGACAGTGGGATTAGAATATTGAACAAGAATACTGTCAAACTAACACTCAAAAAGGAAAAAAAGAATGGCAATTATATGATGCGACAGAGAGGATGTGGGAGGCACATTGCAATATATCAATGTATCAAATCAACATATTGTACACCTTAGACTTACACAATGTTACATGTTAATTATACCTCAATGAAAATGTACCCAGCAAAACTACTTTTTAAGGATTAGGAAGAATCAGAGAATCATAGGCAAATTAAAGCTTAGAACAAGACTCTCACATAACCCTTTTCCTATTAACACCTAGTAGGTGTTTTAAAATTTTCTCTGTGGCCCCCTGATCTGCAATATGTGCCTCTCCTGAAGGTTTCCAATTTTCACACTTTATCCTTTTCTTGAAATGTGCGAGCCGGCCGGTGCTGAGAAGGGTTTAAGATTTTCCTGACCCTGAATAATGTGGCCACAAATTTCTTTGGTTTTCAGCTTTACAACTATGCTGTCCACTGTGCTTTTTAAATCGATCCTTATTTCATAGATCCAGAAATTTAGCTGCTTTTTCATCTTTTCCATATCTTCATCACACACTGTAATGTTACTAGCACTTTCCGGAATAGCCTCATGTACAGATTGGGATTTCCTTTTCTTTTTTCTGGATGTACTTGACTTATTAGCATTGCATTTATAGCCGACAGCACTGTGACTCACGCCCGCCCGAATGAGGCTTATCTGACACATATCATCTCCAGAAGGCACGTCACGGCTTTTTCACCCTGAGGAACACTAGCCAGAACTTCAGCACTATGTTTGGGGGCCATTTTAAACAGCAAGATCACGGAGAAAAAGCACAAAAACGGAGACAACATGGAACCAGGTAGATTACAAAAGGCTACTTGTTTACAGTATGAGAGCAGAAACAAGAAAATAGGGTGTCACCTTGTTCGACCTCAGCTGGGAACACGTCCACCAGGCAATTCATTATTGGCAGCTCTGTGTAAGCCCATGAAGTATCGTGGATGTGCTGGGAGTAATGATTTCGGGGTTAGAAATAATTTTAATAAGTAGACAAATTCACAGACATCTGCAAATAACAAGGATTGACTAAACAACTATTATATTGCACAGAAACTGCATGAAAATGAGAGCTGCTTAGAAATCAGGCATTCGCAGGTCCTTCAGTTGTTCAGAAAGAGTAAATACAGTGACTAATTTTAAATGTTTGTTACATATGCATGAAAAGAATAAAAATAGTGTTTCCAACGAACAAAAAGAATGTGTTTACTTCAAACAATAATAACCACAAGATGTCATTTGCTACTCGTCAGGCTGGCAGAAATTAAAATCAGACGTCAACCACAGACGTGAGTTTCTGGGAGCAGGAACACGCATATTGTTGGGAGAGGTGTAAATTGATACCGCCGTTGCGATAAACGCTTGCCAATCCCTAAGGTTCATCATATGCACTTGAAAATGTGGTGCCCAGAACTGAAGGGAGCACTACATATGTGAGGCAATTAGCTCCGAGTGGTGTGCACTCTTGCTTCCTGTGACTTCAGGCAGGCTCGAAGTTGGCAGTCAGCTCACGACAGTCACATTCCAACGTGTCAACAGAAATTTGTAGATCTGTCCGCCAAGCCAGAGCTTCCTCGGTCTATTTTGGAAAGGTAACTTTTGGACCTAAAAATAGGTCTTCCGCCTAAAAATAGGCCTTCCCTAGACCAAGTACTCTGCCTGTATATGTCACCACCACTATCCTCTCACTTCTGCCCGTGGAGCTGCCACAATCAGGCATCCAGGGGAGGCAGAGGGAGTGAGGCTTATGATGGATGGTGCCGTGCTGTTCTGATGGGAGGTCTCCTCCTTGCCACGTCACTGCCTCCTTCCCCTTTCAACCCAGCACATCTTCAGCTTCTAATGTATTTTTGATCCCAGCTGGAAAAATGGTTTTAAATTTGTGTCAAAAGTTTAGTTCTTCATTGCTAATAACAACTCTTCTCTTAGATGCACAGAACCAACTCTACCTGTGTTTGCACAAAAACTCAGGCATCTGTAGAGCAATGGAAAGAACCTCAGAGGCCGCTGCAGGCTGAGCAATGTCAGAGGGAGATGCAGTTGGGGCAGGGCAGAGAGAGACCCACTCATTGGCCAGTCTTGGGTGCCAGTCTTTCACGGCGTTAGTTAGGCAGCAGTAGGGTGAGAATAAGTGCTGAATCATCTAGAAAATTCTTAGAGGTTCCTTGATTGAGTTAATACAAATAGAATAGAGCTTAAGCCTCCAGAAAAAGAAGAAACCCAGGGTGAGGCATGGGGTAGAACCCGGAGGATTACGTAAACAGCACAGTGGGGGACTGGACCCTCCCTGTCACTCTTCCCCACCCTGACCACGGAATACCTGCCCACAGCGTGTTCCCCCATCAGGACGCTGAAACAGCCTCTTGAGAAATGGAATGGCCCCAAGTTCTCATATACTACCCTTGGGAACCCGAACAAAACCCATTAAATTGTCATTCTACCTCCCTCTACACAGAGAGCTCAATGAGTTCGCTAATGCTCTTTCTTTTTTTAAGAATTGTAAACATTTTATTGTGATCCTTAGTAAGACGTAACTTTTATACTGTGACCCAGAACAATACTTACACACATACACACACACACACACAGGACTGAAGTTAAATATACGCGAAACAGTGTTAACCTCTACTCAATGTATTCTGATAGTTTGTTTCCTTCTGTGCAACTCCATCCCACCCCATTCCCTTCTGTTTCTTTTAAAGTGTTGTTTAAAACATGCTAAGTTGACTCCCCAGCTCCATCCCCCTTAAAGAACACCAGGCTAGAGGAAAATAAACACCCACCGGTCCTAACACTCACATTTAGGATAACTGATGATTGTGCATCATTCATGTTCTTTGGTGCCTCTGGGTATAACAACAGCCGTTCAGATCTTTGAGGAAGGCGGACAAGATAAAGAGCCCAATAGGGAGAGCCGGGGAGAAGTGGTGTGTGTGTGTGTGTGTGTGTGTGTTGCAGGTGGTATAAATACAGTACACCACAATAAGAACTAATAGTAAGTGACTAAAATGGATATATTGAGTATTAGCAGCATAAATATGTGATTTAGAAACATAGAGATAAATACTAGAAGAAACTGAAATCGGTCACTTACAAAAAGTCAGGCTGGTGGATGGAATAGAACAACAGCTAATTTTCAATAAAAACATCGTAGTAGTCTAATTCTTTATAGCTATGTACAATATCACTGTAATAATTCTCTTTTAATTTAATTGTATTGCAGGAGGATTTTGTCATTGGTTTCAGAAACACTCTGTCTACCCCTTTCTTTTCCGTATCGTGCCAAAATGCAGTCCCTCACCGATTGGCTTCCCTTCTAGCGTCCCACCTACTTCAACTCATATTCCCTATCAAGTATTGCCCCCGGGTAGGATTGCATGGGATTATGTGTGCAATATTGCAAATACTATTTCAACTGTACTTTCTTTTCCGCATTCATTTACAATTTCAACTACCTGAACCCACGGTAAAAAACTGTACCGAACACTGAAAGCTTGAAAATGATAACTAAGCCGAGAAAAAGAAAACATTTTGGGGGTGAAGGGTACCTTTTTCTCCCCTGGTGGTGTCTAAATAAGCAGGTGGTTTTGTGCATACATTTTTTTTTCCTTGGGGGGAGATTTTTCTCGGAACAGGCCCAGGCACGTGGAATCTCTCAGGCAATCCATCGGGGAGCTGAACTTGCCATCTGTTCCGCAGTAATACTGGGGAGGGCATCGGTTAGGAACATTCTGGCGGCCCCGATTCCCAAATACTTTTCACATAAGAAACATTAAACATTTGGAAACAGACTTCTTGGGGAACAGTACAACAGCCTCTCTGGCAGCTTTCGCCGTATTCCTCAATGGTTATTTTTGTGCCCCCGTCTAAAAACAACAGCGCAGAGGGAGGAAGAGAACACATGGACGCCTTGTGCGGCCAGAACGCTTCTTTAAAATCGCCAGAAGACCTAGCAACAGCTGCGCCCATGGGAAGCCAGCATCCACGTGCACAACCTGCCCGGGCTCGTCAAACGGTGAGGGCTCAAGTGCAATTCGCCTCTTCAATGGCGATTTGTATCATTTTGCAGGGAATGCCATCTTCTTTCCTTTTCCCTCTCTGAATAGGTAGGAGCCTTGGCGAGTGTCCCAGATCCTGGGTGACACTCCATCCTGGTAATTCTAGGAAAGAGTATGGCAGTGCCACCTTGAAAGGCAATCCCATTGGAGGGGTCACAAATGACTTGGACAGCTACAGGGGGTCACATGACGTAGACAGCTGGAGGGCCACCTGCCCAGATGAGGCACAGCTCATGGAAATGGTCCTGGGATAGGAATCGGGACAGCTGCTTCGAGAGTCTACTCTGCACTCACTCACTGTTGGCGTCTCTGCAGCCCCCATCCCGTCCACTCAGCAACAGGGACTCAGACGATGGCCACGCCTCCCTCATGAATAGTCAGCAGGTGCATTTCCCACACGACATGGGAAAGAGCTTTATGTAAAACACAAGCTTTTACAAATGGGATCATTAACAAGGATCATTTCTTCTCCAAATGGGACCATTAACAAGACTTTTGAACATAATTTATGGGGTTAATGAAGGTTTGCCTTTGGGACTAAGAAAAGTAGCACCCAGATGGCAATTGTGAGTGTGTGTGTGCGTGTGTGTGTGTGTGTGAGACACAATGAGGGGTGGTGTGCAACACCTGCCCTGGTCACACAGCGCTGCTCCCTCTCTGCTCAGGCCCCTCATTTCCCGTACCTCAGGGTGAGACTAACCACCTTCCCACCCCCTAGTCCCACAACTAATACAGCATTTTTCACTTACTTCCATTCTTGTGACACTCAGAAAGTCAGCCCTCACCTAGTCTTCAGATGACAGAAGGACCAGGGTAAGTGACATAAGTGAGTGAACCAGCCTGGACGGGGGAAATGTGGGCACCCAAAGATGACCTATGCCCTCTAAGGGGCCGCCATTACTCAGCCCCTGAACTCGCTGGGTCCTCCAGTCTTCCAAGGGCAGATGGAAATCTGGAATTTTAGGAAAAATCTTTGAAATGTTGAAAGGTTATCTAATTATTTTTAAATGTTTGAAACACCTTGGGATCAAATCAGAAACACTTGCACATGAGCTGAGGGTTTGGAAACTCCGATCTGGGCTAACTTCATGTTTTTGCAAGTACAGATTGCTGAGCCCTAAAAACAGCACAGCGTGGTTCAAAGACCATGGACTTGGAGCGAAGACCAGGGTCCAAACAGCTCATCTCCTGTAATTTGCTGTATGATCTTAGGTAAGTTTCCTACTCCGTCTTAACTCCACTTTCCTCAACTGTGAAAGGGGGAATTATACTTGCCTACCCTCTGTGAGGGTTTTGGAGGAAATAACCAAGATCATAGATAACACAGGAAAATCACCTGGTACATTAACTGGCAATACGTGTCCTTTCCCTTCAAGCCCAACAAGTTAATGGTGTAACTGGAGAACCCATATGCCTCTGTCTCCTGAACTTGGCTCAGTTCTCTTCCTCACTGTATCCCTTGCTGTAGCTCTTGTTTTCAGAGTTACCAGGTATGAATTACCCTGGACCCTGAGCATAGGACTAGGACTTTGTTTTTTTATCTTTATTGTATTTTTTTCCATTACCATTTAGTCCCCTTGAGCCCTCCTCCCTCCAGCAATCCCCACACTGTTGTCCATGTCCATGAGTCCTTTTTCCTTTTCACTCAGTCCCTCTGCTCCTAACCTCCCCCACCCAGCTGTCAGCCTGTTCGCCATCTATGAGTCTGTCCCCATTTTCCTTGTCAGTTCAGTTTGCTCCTTAGATTCCACATACGTATGACATCATATGGTACAGAATGAGGACTGTAGACATCTCCCTTCGGATTTACCTTTTTTCCCCGTGAACAAACCCCTCCACCCTCTATAGTTCTCAATTTCTTCTCTGAAATGAAAGTCACACCCAGTGTGTAATGAGACAATAAATCTGCATCATGTTCCCCCAAATCATAACAGGCCCATCTGCAAAACCCCAAATACCCATGAGTCTGGGATCAGCCTCTGATTTGATGTTCAATGTCTAAGGAATGTGTTTTAAAATGCAGGTGTTATTATTATTCAGACACGGTGAGGCCAACAGATGAAGAGACAACTGCAATTGAAAAGACATTTGTCACACACAGTTCCTTAGAGGAGGGAGCAGGCCACACCACCAAGGGCCACCGAAGCAAGCCCTGGGGTTGGTGGGGAGGCAGAGGCAAAAGCAGGCATGAACCTCTGTTAAGGTTTCTACAGGTAGGTGGGAACGAGTGAGGTGAGGTGAGCAGGCTTAGGACTGGCTAGTTACAATACTCCCAGCAGGCTCTGGGGTTTAGGGACTGTGTCTAGTTGTCTGGTGCTTGGCCCTGGGGTGATCAGGGCAGTGGGACAGTGGCCCCTGTGAATCTCAAGGAGGTGGCTGCTGCACCTGCACCACCTGCACCCCCCCTCAATTGGGTGGTTTGCATATGAAAGGTATACTCATAGGCAAGCCCTCTACTATCTCTAAAACTGCCTATCCGTGGGAGGGGCCATGTCAAAGCATCAGAAATACAGAAATAAAGGCCTGCTTTATACAGAACGTTCTCACACTGACTATTTGCCCCTCCGTACATCACTGGATTGATAACAGCATGCTGCAGAGGAGGCTCCCCTACCAGGCCCCCAAGGTAGGAAAGGAAGCCCCCACAGGGCAAGGCCCATGGGCAGGAACAGAAGAGAAGGTCAAGGTGCTCAGGAGGGAAAGGCAGTGGGACATGAACGCACCCCTCACCCCAAAGCGGGCTGGGCATGCTGCTAAGAAACAACAACAGAAAATGTTGGTCTTTTTTTGTTGGCTCATTTCTAGGTAAACATGGTCCACGGCTCTATCTCTCCTCCTGGGCTCTCTTTCTGAGGCTAAGTGAAGCCCCACCTTCTCTGAGTGGAGGAAATCAAATCTGAACACAGAGATTCAACGGAATGAGAAGGTTCTGCTTAAGCACATTGACTCTTATCAGAATTTCTGGAGCAGGAATCTGCGTTCGGCATCCTCCGCAACTCTTCACAGGAAGAAGGACCCTTCTCTTCTGGCTCCAGTCCAAGTCCTCGTTCTCCAGCACCGGACCGGGGAAGCGTATTCCAGCGCGCAGAGTTCTGAAACCGAGTTAGGGGACAGTTAAGAGGAAACAACGAAAATAGCACTCAGGCTAGGAATCTCTAGAGAATACTGCTTCTCTTCCTGTGACTGGCTGGGAAAACCATCACACTTCTCAATATCTCTCCACCTGAGCCTTGGATCCAGCCCCGGATCACATGCAAATTGCTGGTTGGAGACTCCTTTTACTTCAACAAGATAATCAGAAGAGGATGGTTAGGCGTTCGTACGCAAAGCTGTGCTCGTGAGAAAAACAAATGTCCTTAAGACCAGATTACCAAGGTTTCAGAGACTGGACAACATTTGACTATTTAAGAAAAAAATATTTTTATTTGCATGAAATGGAATACAAAAGCATAACAATGTCGATTCATTTTTTTCCCAGACTAAGTACAAGTTACAAAGCATATATTTTATTTTATTTTATTTTTTTGGTATTTACTAAACTAAGATAAAGAATAAAAAGTCATTAAAATAAACAGCGTGATACAACATATAAGAGACTCGCGATGTCTTAGACGTACACACTGCTGGTCTGTACAACGTTACAGAGCAGAGGAAAGGCCAGCTGTCAACATAAACATTGACACTCACTGTGGATTACAGTTCAGGGTCTGCTCAGCATGGTTTCAAAAGGGCCACTTACAGTGTGTCCAAAGAGTGCTGGTGTTTCCATAGACTCATAAATCGTCTTATCCAAAAGAAACATTCTCTAAGCGACACAGGCCTTGGGTCCATGGTGCCAAGAGCTCATGTTTTCACCCAGCTGGTGAGCAGAGGATAAGGGCAGAGAAACACAGCTAAGACCCCCGTTGGTTTCCCTTTCCAGGATGCAAAGCCCGCGAGCCGGAACTTGCAGAAGACTGGATGAAAAAGACAGGAGATGAGCATCGTATCCGGAGGACATCGCCAGCCTGAGGCAAAGCATGGCCTTTGCACGGCGGGGCCAGCGCAGGGAGTGGGCACTGTGCTTGCTGCCCGCAGAACTTACACGTCTACAGTGTAAGTAAGGAAACCAAGGAATCCGCTCAACCTAATCCACAGACTGTCGAACTTCCGACACCACTTAGCCGTTTGTCCAGCTCAGAGTAACTAGTTGTCCTTGTTTACTCTGCCTACAAAATGAAAAGACTCAGAATGTATTTAGCAGAGCACCCAGCCCTTTGTTAGTGCTCATGAAATATTTTTCCCCCTTCCTTCCCGAAACCAAGAGAAAAGAAACCATTCCTGAAATTCAGGTCACCCCCAATGACTGAAAGAAACAACACACGGATTTTTTCCTGTGCCGAGTACTGACCCTTTGGCCACGGAAGTATGGAACGTTAATCCCCAAATGGGCCCAGTTCCTCTGCACCGAGAAAATGCTCTGCTATATGGAGTTATAATACCCTTAATCCTGGCGGGCCATTTCTTGCTGTGATTACACCTCTCCAAAATGGGATTTTCCTAATGGACAAAACCATGATTCTTTTCTCCTGGTGTACATACACATCTGGTCACTGCTCACTCTCAGGGAGCCATTTTTAAACCTTTAGAGAAAACCATTTCTCTCACAGCCATTTCAGTCTAATACAAGGCTATATATATATATAAAATCTCCCAGGAACAGTAGTCCTCAGTCATCCTGGACTCATATGTAAGGCACCTGTCAGGCACAAATGAGTGTCTAAGACAGAGAGAGAGAGGGAGAGAGAGGGAGGATGAGAGAGAGAGAGAGAGAGAGAGAGGGAATCCTAGCACTTGTGTGTTTGAGTAGCTACTGATTAATGATATTTCCTTACCCCTCTCGTCCCTGGGGCCTCATGTAGCACTGCTCCTCAGGAGGAAGGGAATGAATGAATGAATGGCCTGAAATCTTCCTCTGGCTCCTTCACAGCCCTTGCTCTCTCCTCTAACGGCCCTGCCACATTTTTCCTAATTGTCTCAACGGAAAAGAACTCCAATAAAATGACTCTCCCTGCACCACCACCTGCTGAACGTTTCACAGGTCAGCACGGCAGGTGGGCATGCTGGTGTCTTTAATAAAGGTTCTCGAAGACAGGATTCGGCAGAACCATGGGAGCGCCCTGTGGCAGACAAGGGGAGGCTGGAAGCCTCCTCCTCCCTCTCCAGCCTCCCACGTGAGTGAGGCCAGCACCACTGGTCCCAGGTCCTCTGCGGGATTTCTCCACTTGTGCACGAGCTGAACTGCACCTCTCCTGTGACAGGTGTGTTCAGAGGAGCTGGCCCGAGAGGCCTCGGGTCCTGTTTCTGTGGTTTTGCTTGGTCTGGGGATACGGGAGGAAGGAGCCACGAAGTTGTGAAAATTTTAAATAAAACACTGGTGACACCAACTCTGGACACTGACTCACTGCCTGAATAAAAAGGAATCAGTTCAACACTGCTGTTCTATGGGCACATGAGATTCACAGCCCCCTTTTGGCATTCAGGCTAAACCAAGAGATTTAGGAATTAAAAACCATGGTATTTATACTTGGCTTGTAAATAAGTTGAGCTAAAAGCTGCTTTTGCAATCCACAAATTAGGTCTCCAAATCAAAATCACTGATATAAACACAAAGGTCATCTCATTTTGCCTACAGTGGTGTCAAACCTCACCCCACCTCCTGCCCCAAAGGGCAACCTAGTTGGGCTGTCGGATTTTTATGTAACACTCTGTTTATGTGAGCTAATCTCCAGAGTCCTAACACTTCACAGGAACCTCTCCCAAAACGGGCACCGAGGCCTTTGATTTTCAGTATCCATTTCGAAGTGCAAAGTCAAGAGCTGTGAAAATAGCCACGCTGGGGGGTCTGGGTTACTCAGGTCTCATCCAGTGAAAAAGTACTTGTTCTCTGAATTTCTGTAAAAGTCTCTTTCCAAGGAGCTAATCAAAGACAGGGAAAAGGAAAACCTGTTTGCATGATATAATACGCAATTAGCATCTGCATAGTCAACATATGTATTTTCTATGGTTTACAGTTACACTGACTGTCTCGTGTTTTCCAAAACTGAAATGTGGAAGCCAAGGATGGCCACTATTTTAAATCGTCAGGGCTCACCGGGGGTTACTGACCAGTCTGGGGCACCACTCTGTGGGGGAATCAAATCCACTGACATTCTGGGCTTAACGCTGGGATAGAAAACACACACACGTGCGTGAATTCTTCGGGACCCATCTCCTGTTACCCAACTCTCCTATGACTCTTGACCCCCTGGCACAGTCCTGAAGGAGTAACTCTTCAGTTTCCTTTCCTCACCCAAGCGGGGAGTGGAGGGCACAAGTTTCTCTCTACATGGCAGCAGTACTGGCTCTTGGAACCCCCCGAAACTGGCCGCGTGAGCTCTCAGTCGATGCCTCACGTCTATAGATGCAGATTCTGTTCAGAAAAACGGTTTCCCAGGGGGCAGGCCCAGCTGCAGGGGGGTCTGTAGAGAGTGTGTAGCCATTTACTTGTTTTTATTGAATTTTGGGGGGTGACATTGGTTAGTAGGATCACATAGGTTTCAAGTGTGTACATCTTTACGATACATGAGCTATGCATTGAGAAGATGGTGTCAAAAACGGGAAGGTGGGAGAGAAATTCAATCCCATGGCACTATGGACAGGGCCTGTCGGTGTGCTGCCCCTCCCCTCGGCCCCCTCATTCAGAAAAGTGGGTTTTCCACTCTAGCTACTTGACGAGCCTTAAAGCCCTGGTCTGGTTCTGGTGCCGCAGGTGGGGAGGCTGACCCGTTCTCCCACTTCTGCCCTTAACTGGGAAACCTTTCCTTTAGAATCATCCAAATTCTACATGAGTTAATTCTCTCGTTTCCTTCTTGGGCCCTCGCAGGCTGCCTACGCCTGATAATTACACGACATTTTACGGAGAGGGATGGGTCGGCAGTGGCGCATGGTTCCGACACCAGCCAGGCCTGGGAGGATCCAGAGCAGAGGAGAAGGAGAGAAGGGAGTGAAGAGAAGCCAGAGCAGGCGGCAGACTAGCAACGCCTGTTCCCACACAGCCCAGATGGTCTCAGCCCTCCCCCGCCAATGTCAGGGCCAATGTCAGGGCCAACGGTCAGGGACAGTGAGAACTGTGCAGACGACCCCCAGGGATGCCAGAACCGCTGCGCCCCGATTCTGCTCTGACACCCTGCTGAGAAGATGCACTTGGCCCTCCCCCTGTCTGGAACCCTCTCCATTACAGACATGGGAACCACTGGCAGGGAACCCCAGATGTGCCTGGTCTGGCAGACAAACAGATCTGCACAGGAGCTATGATGGCAAATGTTAATGACCCCAAATCCTGTATCTGAGAGAGGACGGAAGGCTCAACTACGGGCTTAATCCCTCTTAAGTACAGGTTCCAATAACAATGTGGGTGTGGGGGGGGGGGAGATTGAGAGACTGAGAGAGAGGAGTTAAAGCTAAAGGCCCTTTTTCCTTCTACTAAAAGTAAAATACAAAATGGTCCTACACAAAATCTTTTACAAGCTGGGAAAACACTTAAGCAAAACTTTCTACATTGTACAAAAAGGCAATTTCCATTTCTTATCTGTATGAAAGGAAAGATTTTTTTTAACTACAAAAGTGACTTTAATCATTAAAAAATAATAATAAAAGTAGGGATGGGGGTTAGGTTATGTCTCTTTGGGTGAGCTGCAAAGTAGCCAAACCTGACTAGGAAAGGTCAGACTGTGGATACACAAATGTCACCTACTCCAACCCCAGGAACTGACCTCAGGCCCACCTCCTGCTGAGGCAGAAGAAGAGGGTACAGGGGTGTGGGGGGCAGTGGGGAGGTGGGGCCATGAGCAGGTGTGGAGAGACACGCTAGCAAGGTGGTCCGGGACGCCTGTCGTCAGGGACAGGGCCTCCCTCCTCTGTGGCGGGCACAGGACAGAGCATCTGGCCACAGAGTCACAGGCCTAAGCCATCTTTTCCTCTGAATTCATTCTACAAGAGGTCAGCTGCTTGCAGGGGTTTTCCAACTACAACGAGAGGCCTCCAGTAGAAAGAAGAAGAAAAGGAAATGAGGCACGTTCTGGAGGACTGGGGGTCCCAGGGCCTGGGCGGCTCTCCCAGCGCCAAGGTCCAACAGAAGACTTGGCTTGCTTGGAGGGAGGCGTCCAGCCTCTTCAATGCGGCTGCTAGCGGGAGCCTCGGCAAGCTAATAAATACTATTTACAAATGGGGAGGAGAAGCCAGGGAGGCGGATCTATGGGCGTGTGGACACACAGGTGACGGAGAAGTCCTACAAGCAACAGACGGGGCAGGTTTGCCTGGGGGAGAAGAGCCTGATTCCGTCAGGCATTGCACTTGCGGCCTGAGAAGGTGAGGGGGCGCCCTTGCTCCAGAGCTGGAGGACAGCGGGCAAGGGCTCGAGGGCTCGGACGGAGCAGAGTGGCAGGGGGCAGACACTGGCCAGCCTGGCACTTCCAGGGCTGATGGGGAGGGGTGGCAGCGGCCACACCGGAGACCCAGGCTGAGGGAGGTGGGGCATCAGTCAGCGCTTTGCCACATCCCAGCAGGCAGCCCGGTGTCTTTACGGATCGAGCCTGGGGTCTCCGATGAGTGAGTCACCTCTTCTTCAGAGAGGGGGTCACACTCGCAGGTGAAAATCAGGCGGCATCTCTGCGACACTATCAGTAGAAACAAGCCCGCTTGTCCCACCCCGACCCAAAGGTAATTTCCTATGGCAGTAAGTGGAACGGAAGGAGAGAGGCCGGGCTCCACCTGCAGAAAGGAGCCCGGGGCTGGAGGAGAAGGCATTCTCACCGCAGGCGGAAATCCCAGGCTGTCCTCCCATCCAGAGCCACAACTGCTCACCCACATCTTCATCCACATCGGGTGGGGAAAGGGAAAGCTTATGTTGAAGGCGGTTTGGGGACATAAAAGCAGAGCGGAGAGTAAGAGGGTGGTGCAGACCCCCTCTCAGAAGGTGGCGTTCACTCTTCTGTCGAGTTCTACAACTTTGAGTGTTTCGTTGCCCTCCAGCTGGGTGCTGACCCTGTGAAGGCATTGAAAGGAAAAAGAAGTCTTAGCCACACTTGGCAGTGAAACAAATCACCCCCGATGGCAACTTGGTGGGCTGGCCCAAGAGTGATTCTTGTTCCTGCCCCTCCTGGAGCAGCTCTCTGTTCCCAGCCTCCCACTAGCAGCCTATCCACCGTCCACTTTCCTACCTTTCTCCCCGCCCAAGACGAGACACCCCAACCCAGGGGAGCCATGTGGCAGCTTGATACCAATTTGTCACACATTGCTTTAAAGTACTGTATCCACTGCAGACGGTTAGTCCTGTGCTAGGCTCTGGGAAGGGGACGACAGCAGAAGGATGAAGGCTGATCCCTGGTGTAGTGTAGCAAGTAATCCAAATAAAGACAAAAAAAAACCCTAACTTGAAATAACAATAAACACGTAACAGGAAATAAATAGGTTACTAATTGTGCAACAGCCTAGGAATTCTGCAGACGCTCGGAGGAGAAATGCACAGGCTTCAGTACCTGGGAGACATCGCCCCAAACAGGCGGGGTTCCAATGAACAGTTGAGCTAAGAGGGGAGGCAACTTGTGTCCTGACCCAGCTAACAAGGAGCCGAGTCTCCAGTGGTCTACCCCTTCTCTACGGTGGGGATAATGATAATACCTGGTCTCTTCAAGTGTTCAAGGAGATTTATCTATCATATCTGCACAGTGCTTGAAATGGTAAGTGCTCGTGTGTGTTAAATATGCATATAGTGTACACCTGTAAAGGTATATGTGACTAAGAACCTTCCCTGCAGCATTAGGGGAAGAAAGCTGGAGAATCAGAAACAGAATCTCTCCCCCTCCCCCTGGAATAGCGTCATTTCTGGGAGGCGCAGGGGTGGAGTTCGCTCAGCACTATTACCAACCACTCCACCCCTAGCCAGGAGTGTGCCTGCAGACCCTCCTTCCTGCATTGTTTGCACTCCCGCGGACCTCCCCGGACACAGTCACGACACCTGGCACGCACACAGGCCTGTGTGTTTACAAAAGGATTTGTCTCCGTAACTACCTAAGGGGAACAACTCACGGAGAATTGGAGCCCAGTACGTCCTTCTCCGTACGGAAACACAGACAGGCACGATGCTTTGTCAGTGGTGCCGCTCGACATAAATGTGTAATTATAACTCATGCACATTTATTTACATGAAGCATAAAACTGTACGCTGACTGATATACAGCGTAACGTATAGGCATGTGCAGTTGGAAGGAAGCTGGAGAAGGCACCTGACGGCTGCACCTGCATAGCAAGCGTTCTTCTGTGACTGGGCTGTGTTACTCATGTGGCTTTGAGGGGACAAGGAAGAGAGTGAGGAAGGGAGTCAGGCCTCGGCCCCACTTTGTGGAGCCACCACTGCCAGCTTGCCAATGACACAGCAGACATGGGTGGGGGCGGTCTTTTCCCCATCCCTGCTAAAGGCAGCTGTCGGCACACACTCCAGAGTCCTAGCCCTGGAAACAGGTCCCGAAAGAGCCAAAGGCCTGGACGAGCCTATGGGAGTGTCTCCGCCCCGCAGCCCAGCCTGCTGACTCACAGCCCATCCTCAGGGCACGAGAGGACTGGACCTGTGTCCAGCTGACTCACAGGTGCTGCTGCAGCTCCAACAGCACCGACTTCTCCAGACTGGTCTCGTTGGAGATGATGAAGCGGGGAAGATCCATGTCCGGCCTAGACTCCAGCGCAGACGCCCTGAGCAGGGAGGGGCTTCTGTCCCAGTGCCCAAGCTCTCCAGCCGAGGTCGGGCTGGACGGCTCCTCCAGCGGAGAATGCTCCTCGTAGATCAGCAGGTTCCTGGATTTCACTGAGGACGGAGCACAGTGGCAGGCGTTAGGGAGAGACCATGAGGGCACATCCCATCCCCTCCCTCCATGCCCAGGGCCGGGGCAGATGGCAGTTTGTGGGTCTTATTGCCCCAGACCGAGGTGCCACCTGGAGTCTGCCTTCCATAAAGGTTTCCGAGTCCTGTGCATTTGAAATATTATACCAATTATACTGTGCTGGAAGAACAACAGAAAAGCAAGTAAGATGCAAATGGCTACCCACACTGCTCTGAAAATAAAACTCCCCTCCTTGCCCACCCGGACCACCTCGGGGAGACACTGCATGGACAGTGGGAGTGGAGTGCTCAGAGCCGTCCAGACCCAGCTGACATAAGCATCCCCACTGAGTAGGTCCGGCATGGAGAGAAGGTGCAAGGGCAGGAAACCGAGTTTTCATTTAGAAGCTGGAGTGAAGGCGCAAAGCCATAAATAAACCGAGTGGCGGGGAGGCCTCCTTCGTCCCCTGGGGTCATTGCGTAGCTACACGACGCCGTGCAACCACAGCTGCTCTCATGGGCTCCCACTCCAATTCAGAGACCTGGCTGCTCAGGGAAGTGACAGTTTCCCGAGAGACCACTGAAATGATCTGGTTGCAATGCCAGTGTCTCCGCCATACACCCAGCAGGGTGCACCTGCCTGGTGAAGACACAAATGTTCACAACTGCAAAACGGTGCCTCACCCCATCTGACGCCCCCTAATCCCACACCTGGCCCTCTAGTGTCTGTGCATGAGTGGATTCCGACCCCTGCCTGTCACCCGTTTACTTCCTACGTACCTAAAAGAGATCATTGATCTAGGTGAGGACATCACATATTTCTCATCAAACGCCCCAGTGTCCAAAATCTCAAATCTTGGGCATGATGTTTTGTACGACAGACTGATTCTTTATTTTCATTTACAAACTCTTTTGATGGTACGTACGTTTCTACTGCACGGATGCAGAGACACAGGAATTCCCTTAAAGGGCCATGAGAGCTTAACGCTTCCCATCCCCCAAAGGCCACATCCCTCCCCCTTCCCAGAATGCAGGAAGGAGGCATCAGAATTTGCCCGGGGACAGAGTCATGAGCAGTAGTCTGCAAAGTGTGCTCTGCTGAGCTCTGGAGAATTCCCAGCAGACGGGCACGATGCCCCTGCCACCTCTTCCCTCCCTCCCATGGAGAAGCTACACTCGGACCACTTTTTGAAAACCAGACTGTCACCTAAAACTCCCTTCAGAAAGCCGAGCTTTCAGAAAGCTCCAGAGAAATGAAACGAAGGCCCTTCCCAAGGGGCTGACGCAGTCTTACCCACGGAGGCGGTGTATGGCTCCGGCATGGAATGCTGGCTGGGCAGAGCCATCTTGGTGGCAGAAGGATAGGGCCCATAGCCCTGAAAGAAGCTGCCGAATGCCACGGCAAAGCACAACACCACGACCTGCAGGGAGAGGGAGGACACAGGAGTTGTCAATCCCAACGCCCACAGAGCAAACCTTTAGACCACGACAGCCGGTGGCCAGGGAGAAAGGTTCCCTCCATCAGGCCAAGAGACTGCCCCACGGTTCAGCCCCTCAGAGAGGGGGGCATGCGTCCTCCACCCCATGGCACTTGGACTTGGCAAGATGGGGAGGGACTAGAGACTGGAGACAGGGCTAGGCAGTGACAGCACTGTCCCTCCAGGAAACTCACCATGAGGCAGGTGCCAGTCTGCGTACCGGCCAACTTGCAGGTGCGAGACACCTTGCCCATCACCAAAGTCTGAAGCTTCTGGAGTTGGTGAAGGAGAGTCCTGCAAACGGAAAGAACAGAAACCATGAAGGAAGTCTGAGACACCACAGTGCTTTGGGGGGACCTGGCACTGAGCTCCAGGGCAGCTGCCGTGATTTTGTGGCTGAATTTGGAGAGCATGCCAAGGGACAGTCCCCTATGGAAGAACATGAGGACGCCAACGCCTTCCAGTGCTGGTGTCACAGGGCGTCCTGGGGCTCAGAATCAGTCACTTCCACCGTGTGTCCAGTTCTTGTGCTGTTCTGGGGAAGAGGTGAATGCCCCAAATTCCCCCTGACATATTGGGACTTGTCTGTCAACCCATGAAAAAAAGAAAAAGTGAAAACACCATTCTGACTGGCTGTTGATGGTGGCACGGGAGAACTCATTCGCCCAGTGCTCAAAGAAGAGAAACATTGAAGAAGACATAAGAAAGGAGAGAACAATGGAAGGAGTGACCAGAGGTGGTGGCCGTGACTGGAAATGATAATAATATCCCTGAGCTAATCTCTCAGACGGCTGACTTGAAGAAAGAGAGAAAGAGCAAAGCCAATAACGGCAGGGATGCAAACAGCCATGGCACCCCAAGCTCTCGTGGTCCTTGAAAGCTCACGGTACCTCCACGGCCAAAACTGAGGCCACAGTAGCCTGCTCTACTGGACACGCGCTCCGAGCAAGGATTTCAGAAACTGTCCTCGGATACTGACTGATCTCTCTCTCGGAAGAGACAGAGAGCAGGAGCAAGAAGAGCTGTGCTATCCGTAAAATTGGACTCCACATACCCTTAAAAGGGAAGGGTCTGGGAAACAGCAGGTGGCGAAGTTCTTTGCAAATCCCGACCATGGCAAGTCAAAGACGAGGACCTCACAACGCACCCTCCCGAATCAGCGCCTCGAAGGTGAACTGTGCAGGAGCGAAGTCAAGAGTTGAATCTCCTCTCTTCTCCCCAAGCTCCATGCACAAGGCAAAGGGGAAAGATTTTACAAGCAGATGCTCTTCCTTGAGTCGCAAAGATTCTCAGAAATTCATGCTGCGATGTCACCTTAGGAGACAAGTTCACTGGCAAACAGGAAACCATCGAGCATTTGCAGAATTCGGGGCTGTCACAGATACGGTGCCTCTCCCGACAGTCTCTCCCCTGAACAGTCTCTCCCCTGAACAGCTTTCCAGTGCTTGAAGAACAAGCGGGTCGTCCCAGGTTTGCAACTTCTCCTGGGCACGTGCCAACACAGCGAGTGCCCTGGGTGTGTGTCAATCCAGGATGGGTTGGCCACAGGATGATACCGCTTTCAGCAGAGAGGTAGGTGAGAGTGGGGGTGGAATGGGAGCCTCCCCGAGCTCATGTGGGGGAGTCCTTCTGAATCCCAACATCTGTGTGGGGTTCCCAGCCACACTGGGTTTTTACCTTGTGCCATGCTTTTATTCAAGCAAAACAAAATCAGCCACCCCATCAATGAATATCATTCATTGAAATTCTTTTATATGGCAACGTGTCTGTACTTAGTTGTAAGTTTTTTGCTTTATGGTTATCTAGAAATAGAATCACACATAGTTCAGACCCAGTTCACGTTTACGTCTATGCACACGACACAGGCTTCAAAAGTGTCCCGTGCGGCACTCGAGGCTGAGAAGCACTGAAGGCGTGATTACCTTACACCTACTTTCAAGAAATCCTGTCATTTGCGACAAGGTGGATGACCTTGGAGGGCATTATGCTAAGTGAAATAAGCCAGACCAAAAAAGACAAATATGACATGACATCAGGAATATATGGAATCAAAAACAAAAGGTCAAACTCAGAGAAGCGGAGTAGGAAGTGCCAGGAGCTGTGTGGGGCCGGCGGGCGGAGAGAACAGGGCGGGGGTGGGGGGGAGAAGGCTGCACGCTTTGTGCTGTAAGACAAGTACGGTCGGAGGGTCTGATGTCTGGCGCGATGCCTACCGTCAGCAGCACTGTATTACATAATTAAAACGGGCTACAAGAATGAAGCTTAAATGTTCTCGCCAAAAAAATGAAAAGTAAAAAAGGTAACTACGTGAGGTGTTAGACGTGCTAATTAACTCACTGTGAGGATTTTCCTTTCGCAATGTACACACACATCAGATCATCACGCTGTACACCTGAACCGTCTTACAGTTTCACTGGTGAACAATGCCTCCGTGAGGCTGGGAACAAAGAGCACGCTTGCACTAAATCATCACATGATGCGGTGAGTCTTCTTCCTCATCACACTTCTTCTCTCTCCTCCCGCCACTCCCATGAGCACTCATTGTGACCCCAGCACCGCTGCCTGTCCAAACCTGAGCCCTAGGCCACTTCCCAGGCGGGTGGGCAAGCTCTCTTCCAGAGCTGTGATGGGGCTGGCAGGAGCACGCAGGCCACTGACCACCTCGGGGACCAGCCCAGAAGCCCCCACTGGGTTCTCGCAAATGTTTTCCGGAAGTCCTAGGGCAGACATACGGTGGGCACACCTCCCGCTGTATCAGGCAGTGAGGTCTTCTTTGCCAGGTGAACAATGGCCAGGGGCCACCCGGTCTCCTGGGCTGCCACCTCTGTGAATAACGGTGGCCACTTCTGCTGGGCACCCCCGTCCCCACAGGGCGCCCCTGCTGGCACCTGAGGTGCCCGTGTTCAGCTGTGCCCTGTGCACAGAGCAGGCTTCTGCTGGACAGCTGCTTTTCAGATGGTACCGAACCCGTTTACTTCTGCTCCAAAGTCGAAGGTGTTTTTACAGTGAAACCACTGTTTTCCATTTTTTACCAACTGTCCCTATTCACCTGAGCCCTTCCCCCACTCCCTCCCTGCCCCTTCCCCGCTCCTGTGCAGTCTCTAGAATGGGAACCACTGAGAACACCACATCTTCCCGATGCTCAGAGTCACTTCTCCCTTCCCATTGCTGGGTGAGATGGCCAGGCCTGTTACCCCCTTCCCTAGAATGCAGTTTCCCAGGAGGCTCCACAGCCCCCTAAAAACAGACCTCTAGCAGGCCAGACACCCCTAAACCCCAGCAGTTGAACACCTCAGGCCATGTGCTGCAAGCCAGGAAGGAGTGCTTCCAGGTGGCTGGGCAGCAGAGGAGGCCTCGTGCCCGCGGGCGGTGTGGCACTTTGCTGGGCACTCATCAGCACACCCTCTCCAAACGCCACGGTAAGTAATTATAGTCTGAATCCGCTGCAAATGAAAAGGGGCATGTGGTGGTCCCTCCCTGATTTCCAACAGTTTGTAATCCAATTCTTTAAGTGGAGCAAACACGTAGTTTAAAATAGATTTTTTTAGTTTGAAACTCTGGCGGAGGGCACGAGTGATTTACCACTTACGGTTTGCTGCTGCGAGTCTGACTCGGGTTGGCGCAGCTGAACGGAACTGCAGGTGCAGAGGGCGGGACTGGGAAGCCCCGCCCACCAGCGACTGCGCACCTTCACGCGAGGAAAGGGGGTTGGTCCACCCATCCCAACAATCCAGACGCACTTCTATGGTCTGATCGACCTGAGGGAATTCACACACACCCACGCCACAGAAACGCTCATGTTCGGCACGAGGAAAGAAAGTCGACACAGACGGAGTGCCCGCTGATCGGTTCCCAGGGACTCCACAGGCTGAGACGCTCGGGGCTTGTCTCAAAGACCCAGAGCTGGAACGTGGAAGACCTGAGATGTAAACCAAAACCTGACTCCATATCCCCGAGTACTCGTACACTAATCTGTGACCTCAAAAGATCAATACCCCAAATACGCATTAGCTAAGTAGATTTTCTGAAATCCTGTGATATTCATGTCGTATCGACAAGAACCCAACCAGGAGATGTGTCCACCATCAGACAAGAGAAAGTCACTATCAAGAGGGACCAACTGCCTTTGGAAGAGCCACAGCAAACAAAGCCCAGCTCAATGGCAATGGGACGCACAGGAATGAAGCTTCGGTGATAGTGACGCAAATGAAAACGATAACAGCACACGACCATTTTGCGGTGCTTCCCTGGAGATAGCAAGGTAAAATGCAAGTGGCAGGTAAAAGAATCGCAGGCACTCCACGCCCTACCTCCAGTGTCAGGAATGCAAACCTGGGCTTCCTTTACAGAAATGGAAATGAGAAGACCTGTGCCCCTGCCAGGCCCCGGAAGAGCTGATGTCTGTAGGACCTCTACATGGGTACATGTCGTTGGAACGTGGGGGATAGACTCCCAAGGCACAGAACCCTGAGTTTAGACCTCGGTGCTGCTACTCTGTGCCTCTCATCAGCCCTGAGTTTAGGCAGCCAGTCAAAACAAAACAAAAGTCCGTTCCCTTGGCCTCACTCCCACAACACGAGCGAGGAGAGAACCCTTCTGGGGTGTTGTGGGCATACTGAAGCACACGCCCCTTTGAAGAGTGCTTGCTATGTCTTTTCGCCTGTGACAGATGAAGCCTGGGACCTCACATGTGATGTGCTCTGGGCTGACGTGGTACTCCCAGATGTCACCGGGACAGGTGCCCCAGCTAGCACGGACAGCCTAGGCAGCAGCTGTTACCCGGCCTGCACAAAGGGCTAGGCAGGGAAGTGGCAGCCATTGGCTGAATGAAAGTACTATTTTAAAACTAAAGCTATAAAATCAACCAGAGGACAGACCCCAAAGGGCACTCAAAGCTCCAGACAAACTCCTCCTTGATCATTATATTCTACGTCATCAGTGACCATAGCTGATTATGGCTTAATGAAGTCTGGGGCTTCTGGGAATAAGGTCTTGATTTAGAGAAAGGAGAGCTCTTGGCAGATGTTTATTTGGGCCAAGAGATTTCTCATGACTTGTTAAATCGGCGTGTCCAACATGCAACTGAAAATGTGGATTTTGTCCTGTGGTGAGATGTATAAATAAACCTAGTGCCTGTCCTCATACAGTTCCTTGCAGAAGAGCAGTTGAAAGAAGCTGCCAGCCTTGCCCAAAATAAAGCATCGCCCTGGATCCTGGAGGCGTACCGGGGGGACCAGGCAAAACATTCGAACATCGTGAGAGTATGAGACGCAATCTTCTAATAACTGGGAAACACATTGACATACTCATGTGTTGTATTTGTATTTGGCTGAATTCTATTTTCTTCTGTTTCCTTTATTCAGAGACAGAGAGGGAGATAGAATAGTTGTAACGTTATTGCACATTATACTTTGAACACTCAGGAACCTAATTTCCCACTGGAGTCGGGAACCAGGACCCAGGAAGATGAATAAACTGGTGGTTCCCAAGTACTCGCTGCGCCAGAAGTTTCCAAGCAGGCCCTCTTGAGGACATACTTTCTGTTGAGTGCTGTAACACCCCTTACTCAGAACCGGAACTAGCTGCGCCGTGGAGTGGGCGTGCACACACGTGAGCGCACAGAACCCTCTCCAGGAAAATCAGCCCCTACAGAGATGAAGGCACTTTCTTCACACCCTTACACAACCGTCTAGAGTGGAAGTTTCCAAATTCCAAGTTATGCACTACTAGTGGACTGTCAAAATGACTGGGTTGTGACGGGCGTATTTTTTTTTAATAAAACTGAATCCAACAGAACACAAAGTATTTGAGAGCATCACACATGATAAATAACGTCAGTTGTGAAGCATTTGTGTTAGTGATGTGTGGGGTGTATGTGTGCGTGTGTCTGAGTCGCTACACCAAGTGCACAAATGATCGCAATCCAAAAAGTCTACGTGACACCTTTCTAGCGTGGACGTGCAAGGAATCGTATATCTGGCTGTCAAGTGCTTCAGGAGGGTATGCCCCCACGTTTCCTGAAGCAAAATCCCACCCCACCTCCCCCATCCCACCCCCATCTTCCTCTCAGGGTCTACGAAGATCTGAGGGTTAGGAGGAGGGCGTCCAGAGGTGGCGGGTGGGGAGATGGGGGTACATGTCACTGATCAGGAGTTCATACATGGCATAACAATATCGAGGGAGTCTCGTAAATTATCTTAAGGACTCTTCTTTCATCCTCACCCAAGGATATGTTTATTGATTTCAGAAAGAGAGGTTTGGGAGAGAGGAGAAAGAGAAACAATGCTTGGTGGCCTCCCACCCATGCCCCAACTGGGGATCGAAACCACAATCTAGGTATGTGCTCTGACTGGGGATCGAACCCACAACCTTTTGGTGCATGGAACAGCACTCCAACCAACAGAGCCACCCAGCCAGGGCTCAAGGACTTTTAAATACTGAAGTGTGACATTACAAAACAAAATCACATTCTGAAAATCCTAACCTGTGAATAAGCACTAATTTATGTACAATCTTCTACTTCAGTTTTGAGAGCTGTCCATGGGGCTCCGGCCTAAATGAGAAAGGGGGCGGGGGGTATGAACTGTTTTCTTTCTCACTGTGTGACTGCTGCATGACACGAAGCTGATTCTGCAGGGACGAGAGGGCACCTCTGAAATACCGTTACCCACTGTCCCAGGAACACAAAATGGAGCACCCTAGAATGTTTTCTGGGGCCGTGGAATTTCTAATTTTACCACTAAATTACACGAAAATGCCTTTCTCATCTCTCATGGGGACCACAGTCTGGTAACCAACAATCCTCTGGTCTGAAACATTTCCACCGGAAAAGAAAGCTTATACTCTTCACACAACTGGGAGCTGGAGATAATGGGGAAACGAAAAATGAGTTGAGCCAAGACAAAGCTCTACAGAGGAGAACCTCAGGTGGCTCATGGGCACTCAAACGCCCTCTGCGCAGAGCGGGGAGGGGACACGGCCGGTCGGGGACAGTCAGAGGAGGAGAGGAGAGCTCACACAGCAGAGGCCGTGACAGTGCGGAGGGAGCAGATCACAAACTGGGCAGAGGACACAGCTGCATGGCTGGACACACCCATCAGGAGAGCCAGACCACAGCCGAAGCCCAGTGGGCTTACCCGGAAAGACCTTTACTGGGAACTGTATGTGGATTTTAAAGAGCGGGAAACGCAGTTAGACAGAGAGGACTACAGTTAACAGGAGGCTCAAGGAGGAAAACTGAGGGATTCCGATTGCGGTAGAGACAGGAGTCAGGACAAGCACGTCCCTCATTCCTGCGAGGTCTGGGGAGAGATACCAGTGGGGCCCACACACCACACATGTCCTCACCCAACCTACCCCACGCCAAGCAAACTCTGCCCATAGAAGCCCCCCCAAATCCCACTCCTCCCACCTCTCCCCGAGGCTGGGTTTGAATTTAGAATTCTTGGACTCCCCAGGGTTCCTTCCCCAAAGCAGTGGCGAGGACAGAGCCGCTCCGCCAGGCCTGCTCCTCCCGCCTCTCGTCTCCGGCCCCGCCCACACCAGCAGGGAGAGAGTCTTCCTTCGGTGTCGCACGTGGCTCCCTCCACGTTTTACTGAGGGTGTCACGAGAGCGAGGCCCCGACTGACCGCTCTGTTCCATGGGACACAGCATGGGTTGTTTATGAGGCTGGTGAACTCGACACATGAGTCCTGTTTCCCGCCCAGTGAAAAGCAGGCTTACTGAATGCTTGCTCCGAAAGCAGTGGGCTCCCAAGCTCAGGGTTCCCGGGCTGTGAACAACCCACCGAGAGCACAGCACCCACCTGATGCATCGTGGAAGGCGGGGGCAAGGGGGATGGACGCCCACAGGCCGGCACTCAGGCTGGGCCGCTGCTGTGCTGGGAGCCGCAAAGCCCCTGGTCTCCACCCCCGGAATCTCGTGACTTCTATAAATCAATCAAATGGGACCCCAGGTCCCATACACAGTGAAGGACTTCAGGCACACGCCTGCCCAGGCTCAAACCCCACACTCAGCCCTCACAGAGAGCTGTATTCAGCCACCCATCAGCTTAAAGGGTGGCCAACAGGGGTCCTGGTCCACCCTTCATAGAGCAGACTTCGTTCGGGGAGAGATCCAACAGGCCCTGGAAATGGACTGAGTCCCTTTAGGCAGCGAACCCAGGATCCCAGGTACCAGGGTGCGGTCTGAAGGGTCATGGTGACAGCTCCAGATGGACACATTCCCTGGTCCTGCTGACCACTCATCCCACACAGAGGGACGTGGCTGGAGGACAGCGCAAGGGGCAGGGCCCTCAAAAACGCAGGGTGGGAAACAGGACTGAAGGTGGCCGCCCCACGCTTCGGAAAGGCAGTGAGTGTCCCCAAAGGAGAGAAGGCACAGCCAACGAGAAACCAAGGTAAGGACCCGTTTAAACATGAAGTGGCTGAGTTCTGGTCCCCATTCCACCTCTACTGGTTGGAGGACCTTAATGTCGCCGGGCCTCAGTTTCCCCTTCAGTCAAATGAAGTGATTAGAAGTAAAGTAAGGTGATCTGTAAAATCCACTCCAAACTGAAGCTCCTGTGATTCTGAAAACCAGGGCTTGAGGAGGGGGACTCATGGTAAAATAAAAAATGAGCAAAGCGAGCTTAGCCACAGACACCGAGGGCTGCTGGGCTGGGTGGTGTGTGCGCATCGCTTGCACAGGAGAAAACATCATAAAGGGGGAAGACAGGGTTTCGCAGGAAGGAGACCAGGGCAGGGTCAGCGAGCCTGCAGCTCAGAGGGGGCACTGAGAAGCCCAGGAAATCCAGGGGGACCCTCCAGCCTCCACATGCCCGGGTCTCGCTTATGCTTTATAAGTGAAAATGTGTTTCCTGGCTGAGCACATGAGGGAGGGCCCCCTGGGGAACGCTGCCTCGCACCCGCAGGTTTCCTGAGGGCATGCAATTAGCGGATCGCCCAGCCAGGGAAGCGTGAAGGTGCTTTCATGCTGTCTCAGCTCTGCTCGCAGAGGCTCCAGCGTAAGGCTGCCCAAGGGTTTGAGGACTTCTCCCTGTCCTCTCCTATCCCATCCTCTTCCAGTTTTCTGAGCTCAGCTATGCAGGTCTTTTCACCTAGAAACCAAAGTATGCCCCGGGGCTGCTGCTGAGGTCAGCCCCCAAAAGACTCAGAACCAACTCCCACCTGAGCACTCATTTCCTCGGGGTGGAGAAACCCCCTGCAGGGTGCAGCACAGAAACGGCAAAATGTAAAGAGGTATGATTTTTTGTTAAATCTGGTCGGCGGTGAAATGCCTGCTCATCTTTCCCGCCGCGTCGTGCCATCTGAAACAGTGGCACTTGGGATGTCCCGCCCCACTTCCGGTGACCCCGGCTCCTACTCACTCGGAGCTGTCACTCCTGCCTCTGCCCAGCTGCCTCCAGGGGACAATGACACAAGAGGTGTAAACAGAACACAAACACAGGTGTGCACTCCGCAGGCCCAGCCCTGTCCTCAGTTCAAACACTGGGTCACGTACATGACAGGATGTGAGGAAAGGGTCCAAAAGGCTCCCCTTCTTCCCAGATGCCCCAAACACCGTCTCCCCGTGACTGGTTTAGGGCAGGAGACTGCCACCGTTCACGTCACCGTCATGCAGGCTGACAGGGTGTCAACTGAGCAGGGGTGGCCTTGGGAGCGGGGGGCAGACGGAGCCGGGGAGGAAGTCCAGGGGAAGGCAGGCCCACCGTCCCTGTGGGCGCCAGCAGAGGCCCTGCTTTTATTTCTTGACCTCTGGAGCCAATACACCTTGAAAGCTGCTGGACTGAGAAATTATACCCCTCAGAGCTCCCTGATAAGATTATCTGTGGAAAGATTACGCATTAATCCATTGTTGGCCATTACCACCATAAAAAGCTCGTCTATCAGGAGAGGTCTGTCTCAAAGAGGGAGAAGAAATGTGAGGTGAGCACTGGCAGGACTCTGGCGGGGGGGGGGGGCATGGTGGTGGCTGCCCTAACAGCACCGGACACAGCAGGGACCCACACCAGCAGGGAGGTTTTCCCCAGTGGGGGTCCTAGGAGGCTAACAGCCCGGGAGAGCGCCCGCACAGGAAAGAGGACTCGGAGAAGGTCGTGAGATATGCCATCTGTACCCAGGCCTCAGAGTCAAGGTCATAGTCAAACAGATATGGCCATTATCGAAAAAGATCAAAACAACTGGTGGACACTGCTGTTGCGTAGAATCGATGTATCAGATCTGAGGGAAACAAGGGTTCTGTAGGAATGTGTTTACTGATATAAAAACATGGCCAGTGTGCTCTGCTAAATGGAAAATTTTCTTAACAAAAGAGTGGGCGCAAGAGAAGTGCACACGGATACAAAATACTCTAAATTTATAAAATGTATAAACATTCAATAATGCCAATATATATCTGAGTAAAAAGATTGCAATTTTAAAGCTGTATTTTCTGATTTTTTTCTACAATGACTGTGGGTGTGTAAGTTTGTTTTTTCTTTAAGGTCCGCCTGGGGAAGGAGAGACCCTTCTTCATCCACACCCACTGCTACCAGCACAGCCTGTGCTGAGCCTCTGCTGCCCCCGTGTGGCTTAGGGAAGGCATGACACCAGAGCCCCACGACAAGACCCAACCTGGACCAAACTTCAAGGTTATCCTGCATAGATTCCTCTTCCACTTAATACAAGTTCGTGGCCTGGACTTGTACCACTCACTAACACAAGGCTTTTGTGGGGAAAAAAGGGCTAGGATGGGCTGGGAACTGCTATCTGCTCCTGATGCTAAACAGATGGCTACAGAGCCTGGCAGGGCGTCAGGACCCAGAAAATGGCTCTGGCGGGAGTGAAGGGGCAGGTAAGAAAGGATGACACCTCAGGAGACTAATGGCCAAAGGTGACCGTGACACCAGAATCTGTAATCGGTACTGGAAATGTCTTCTTTGTCTCAGGGGATCGAGGTGATGCCCCATGGAGCTGAGAATGGTTCCTTACTTCTGCCGTCTGTCTACTACAGGGCATGGAGGCGACGCCCCCCCCCCACTGATGTGAGTGCACACTCCCAGAAATGCAGAGGGGAAGTCGGCGGGTGCACAAGGTCCAGTAATCCCCCATGGGAGTTTTAACTTACAGTGAATCAGCTTGCCATTGCAGCAATGAACCATGGACATTTGATAATGTTATTCTCGGAAGGCAGGTAGATTTCACCTGATCTTTCAGCATTGGCAACAAGGCTAGAAAGCATTAATGCTAAGCCTTGAAATGATGAACATGTTGCTGTGCTTGAATTGTCCGGTCCATAACAACTAAGGGCAAGAGGATGCCCTGACAAGCCCCTTACTCTCAAATCACCAGGTAAGCACCATACACGACACCCGAACGCACACATTCTGTCTGAAACTCCCCGACTGCCTGTTTCTGAACCCTGGACCTGAACCCCGTTCTCCTGCTTGTGACCCAGGAATGAAGCTTCGTGTGGTCCTCCTGCGTGGTGGCCCCAGAGTCAGGCTGTCTGCATTCAAATGCAGCTCTAGTACGACTGTGGGACCACGGGCACCACCCAGCCTCTCTGAGTCTCAGCTGCCTCCCCCGTGTGATGGTAACAGGACCACCGCGTGGGGCTGCTGGAAGGGTAAATGAGTGAACAGCTACAAAGTGCTGAGAATAGTGCCTGGCACAGGGAGTCCGAGAGAAACTCATTAACTCATTCTGTCCGTGAGTTACATTTCAAAATGGGTTTGAAATGTAGTTAATTAGATCATTAATTTAAAAAAAAAACAGTAATTAAAAAACAAACTTGATTTTCTCTTTTTTTCCTTTAAGGGCACTAATAAAGACCCTTTCTTACTAAAATTGGGTGACAGTGAAATGGCCAGAGCCTCCTTGTCCACCTCTGAAGTCTGGTGCCCTTTTTAGGAGAATCAGGCTTATTGACTTCATTCTCCTCCGAGCCTCTCCTCAACCCCTCCGGTCAGAGCCCTTCTCAGAATCAGCATCTTCGCCGGTGCCACGTGTTTCAGGAAAAGCAAAGAACGTGTGTGTGCATGGTGTGTGTTTGTGTGTGGTCACATGTGTGTGCACATGTATGTATTGTGTGTATGTGTCTCTGTGAGGAGGGATACAGCCTTCCCGGCACAACTATACTTGCAACTCGATCCCCTCCACTTTCCTTCCGGCTCTGGCCCTGGCTTGGTCTGCCCCCTGCTGGTGTCTCCTTGAGGCAGTCCAACCAGCCCCTGACTCGGCAACACTTACCTGTTAGTGTTCTCCAGCACCTCCACCTTCTTCCGAAGCTCCAGGTTCTCCGTGGAACAGGACTCCACCCTACCCAGGGGAGAGGAGGAAGCAAATTTGCTTTATCAGTAAAGCAGTGCTGAACCAGGCGCTCGGGTGGAAGGACTTGGGGATCAGAGAAAGCCGGGGAACCAGTTACTCCAGGAAGAAGGGGGAAAGAGCCTGGCCAACCTGAGCTGGGAGGAAGGGGGCGGAGACAGGAGGAGAAAAAGAGAGAGAGTTGGGTAACAAGGGCCTCAGTAACAGAAAAGGACCAGGTGGTGCAGAACGTGAGCTTCCCTGAGGGTGTTCCAACCTTGTTTCCTCTGACCTGTTCCCTACGCTCTCGGGGCCCATCACCTGCCTCCCTGTGAGGAACAGGTCTGGGTGGAGTCGCTGTGCTCCTCGGGAAGGACTAATAGGAAGCCAAGGGGCTGGGGGCAAGGTAAAAGGGGAGGAGGAGAATGCATGCCCCAAAGACGCGAAAAAGATTTTCACAGAAACCTCCTCACCCTGGATGCCTACAGAACATGACAGACCAGGACGGGACTACTTAAGAAAAGCTGACTTCCAATGGAAACTTCAAGAACCAGCCAGGATCCACGACCGCTCCTTTCTCCAGACACACAGGAAGATTCATTTCTGATCCGGGGCCTCGTTCCCATCCAAAACTGATATTATTTTGTGGGCTAGAGAACTAGTTCCCAGGGCCAGTGCAAAACTGTATTTAATTCCTATTTTTCTAACAGCCCTTCTGATACTCATTCCAGGCTTTTCAGAAGAGCAAGAAGTGCCTTCAAACGGTTTTGTGGAAAGTCTCTGGCCTGTGGCATGAATTCCAGTGGGCAGAAAATAACCAGCCCCACGCCTGCCTTCTCTAGGGGTGAGGGGTGTGGCCCAGTGAAGCTGATCAGCTCTGCTCCTTTCTGCTGAGAAGGGGGTGCCAGTCCCCTGTGGAGTTCCGGGGGGCGTTAATGTTAATATTTGCACATGTTTGAAAGGAAGCTTTCAAGAACTCAGGGGTCCCTGGTTGGAAACGGATGTGGCCCAAACAACTACTATGAAGATTGAGTGCCTGGCTGGCACTATTATGCTAAGTGAAGTCAGTCAGACAGGAAAAGGGAAGAACCATAGGATTTCCCTCAGATGCAGGATATAAAACTGAAAGCAACACATGAACACACAAGACAAACAAACAGCCCAAAACTTGTGGACACAGACAACAGTATGGTGGACACCAGACGGAAAGTGGGGGAGGGCATAGTAGCGGGTAAAGGGGTCAAATGTATGGTAATGGGCGAAGATTTGACTTTGGGTGGTGGGCACACAATGCAATAAATATACAGATGATGTATTACAGAATTGCACACTCGAAACTTATATAATCTTATGAACCAGTGTCACCCCCATAAATTTAATTTTCAACAAAGATTATACTTCTACTCCTCGACACTATATATTCGCTTCCCCTGTAATGACCACTAGGTGGCAGGCGAGACACGGCTGACAAACCGGCAGGCTCTCCCCACAGCGGCGGGGACTTCCCTGCGGAGCCCCGCGCACCCCACTTGTCTGTGTGCATTGCCCAGCAAGCGCAACCCGTTCGGCGAGAGGCTTACTTTTTCTCCAAGCTGTCCATGTACTCTTTCTTCTTTCTCCTACTTTCCTGGGCGGAAATCTGAGACAAGCAGAAAGGGAAAAGGGTCAAGTCCCGGTTACACCAGAAAGCCAGCCCCGTGCTCACGGCAGAGTGGAGCCTTGCAAGGGCAGCGCGATCACGGAGGCCCTGCTCCCTTCTGTGACCACCGCCCACTGGTTTAGCGCAGGACAATGGTCTGCAGAAACTTTATATAAAAACTCCAATCCAAAAAAAATAGAAGATAAAGCAATCACCCATGAGAATTTCTATTCACTTATTTATAAACTACAGACAGACCGGGGGAAACCGATGAAGATTGGCAGTTAGAAACCAGTCCTGGGGACGTCAGGTGCAGCCTGGGAAACACCGTCAATCACATGGTAATAACCAGGTACGGTGCCAGGTGGGTACGGAAATATCAGGGGAACACTTTGCGAGGCATACGATTGTCTAACTACTATGCTGCATACCTGAAACTAAAACAAAATAATGAATGTCAACTGTCATTGAAAAAAAAACTAAATAAAAAGAAATAAATTACGGACACGCCCCACTGAAGGGAAATAGCGTATAGTGGTAAAACAGACATTTCCAAGGCTGAGGGTTTTTTTCGATGCTATCAGTGAAGGTTCTAATGTGTTCGTCCCACCCTGACTGACTCATCTTGAGCACCAAGGATGCGCACACCCACACGGGGAGCTCACTGACCCAGGGGTGGGCGCAGGGGCTGGAGGGGGCCTGGGTGTGGGGGGTGACTGTGTCCCCCTCCCCCGCTCCCGGCCCAGGGCGAAGTTGAGGGCCAGGGCTCAGAGGGGCGGGGCTTGGCCAGCAGGAAGGGAGGGAAGGCGCCAGGGCTTGCTACTGCTCCTGGTCTTCGCTCACAGAAGCAGCTGGCCTTGAAGGGCTCACCTTATTCTTGATTTTCCTCCGGATTTTCTTCAGCGCCTTCTCCTCTGATTTTGTCAGGGGCAGTTTGGTGGGGATGGGGTAGCCCTCGGCGATCAGGGTCCTCTTCTCCTCCTCCGTCAGGACCAGCGGGCCCGAGCCCTGCAGTTTCTGTGCAAGCCAAGGAGCAGAAGGGGGTCAGGGAGGGACAGCTGGGCACGTGAAGGCCACCCCTCCTGAGGGGCGAGAAGACTCTGTCACATTATCCTACACAACAGCTAGGGGGAAAGGCTGCCCCGCCTGCTCTTGCTGAGAAACAGACGCTTTGAAGCAGGAGCGGAGAAGATGCTCTCCTGTGAGAGCTGTCACCCACGGATCATAGTTCACGGGAAAGGGAAAGGGACCTGCCCATCACTTCCCAGAACGTGCCCCACTAGCTGTGACGTCACAAGTAAAGGACAGAATTCACTGCTCACAGCCCTGGAGATTTCCTGGCCTGGGCGTGACGAGGGTGGAGCTTACGTGTGGGACAGAGTGTCTCCTGAAAACGCAGTTGTGTGAGGTGTTCTCTGCTCACTCGGGGCTGCTTCTTGCCCTCCCCTTGCTGCTAAGGGGCCCAGATGGTCCGCCATCGGGAGATGAGGACTGCTGCTCATCTTATCAAACCCACGACAGAAGGACGTATTTACAGGGAGTCAAACACTCTGCATCTACAGCATTTGCTCTCTGCTAAATGCCACGGACGACTCAGAACAAACTCCATCTCTCCGGCAGCTTCCGATCAAGACTGAGACTGCACTGATGCCCACGAAAGGAGGAGAGCAACAGAATGTTCAGCTGGGATATTAACTCGAGGGGTGCGTAAAAATTTGGAGGAATAATACTTACATGAGTTTGTGCAACACGGGAAGGCTCAGGGTAGGAATTGGGCCTCTGGGGGGAAGGGAGGTGATTTATACCAGAGGGGGGAGGCATTCCAAGCAAAAGGAAGTACTCTGAAAAGTGCAGACACTCCTCTGCCTCGAGGGCGTAAGGCGCTGTTGAAGCTGCGGAGGGTCCAGGCTAGTACAGAGCAGAGTTACCAGGGCCTGGCCCCCGCGGGGAATCAGCGAACAGCCAGGCTGCTGAGAAGGGTGTGACGTGGAGGGTGCGACGTCGGGGGACTTCCCCCGTGAGTGTGTAGCCTGGACAAACTGGGGGGACACTCAGGGACAGAGGATGAAAGCTGGGGCTCGTCTTTGGGGGGGTGGAGTTAAGAGATGAGCAGGTAGAGAGAGAGTGGAAAGAGTTCATTCCTTTGTCCTTGGTCATGGATTTTCAAATGTCCAAGATTATGTTGATGGATAATTCCCAGAGAATTTTTAAATATCTGATTTGACTCAAATTTCTCTATATGATATACATTCGATGATCTGAGTGTAACTTAAGATTTAATAGGAATCGATGAATTCCTCAGTACAGTAAGAAGTTAATGATCTACCCTATTTCCATTTGGAGAACGGTGCTGTTATATACGTTAAGGATGAATGGTGGCTCGTGACCTCTGCCTTGTCACTGGGTTCAAAGTCCCATCATTGGGGAAAAAAAAGGCGAAACCACATTTTTGAGCTTTAGACATCAAAGCATTGAATCCCTGAGAGATTTCTGAGTTCACCAAAGATTGCTTCTTTAAAAATGAAGCTCTTTCCTATTATAGATCACGGGGACCACCGACATGGAAGGTAAATGTATGTGATATAATTCGGAGGGGGACATAAGACATTTTTATGCCTCGTGCTATTGCCACGTAAAAGAGACATACGAATAAAACTGGAGGTGTGCGCAGAAAGAGACATGTTTACTGGGCGAGAGGACAAGCCATTCTGAAGAATGTTCCTTAAGATGATCACCCTGCTTTAGACCTAAAACGTCCTTACAAGAACAATAACCAAGTGGCCTTGAATGGCAGCCACCCCGGGTGAAGGTTCAGGCGATAGAATGGGACGGGCTCATGTCCAGAGATCCAGCCCAGACTTACATGAGGCGCCGTGAGGAGCGGGGAGCTGGAAAGGGTGGAGGGGGCCCGAGGCACGGCCCTAGCGGGGCCGTGAGTCTGCGGCAGGCCAAAGGGGTGCAGGCGCGGGCTGGGGCTCAGGCTGCCCTCTGAGTCGCTGCTGTGGCTGCTGGGAGGGGTAGGCGGCAGGTGCAGGTGGTCCACGGAGGCTGTGGAACAGAAGGCAGGTTTCAGCCGTCAGACAGCAAGGAAGCAGGATCTGGACACAAAGTATACACCCGTACGGCAGAACCCCGAATGCCAGACGACTGAACAAAACAATGAGGGACCTCCACGAGTTGAAACAAGACGTATTATTACAGGAAGGAAAAATCAAGGTGTAGAACAGTGTACAAAGCAGTCCCCCTTTCATATGAAACAGGAGGAAAAGAGAATACAGAGTTATATTTGCTTGTACCTCCATAAAGAAACGCCGGTAACTCGGTACGAAACTAATCAAATTACCTCAGGGCAGGGGGAAATCAGGGCAGACAGGGAAAGTGCTGGCAAACCTCGCACTGTATTCGTTCCCTATCATTTCTGTAGTTGGACTTGTAAACCTTGTGAAAAGAGTCGCCGGTTCGACTCCCAGTCAGGGACATGCCTGGGTTGCAGACCAGGTCCCCTGTCGGAGGTGTACAAGAAGCAACCACACATTGATGTTTCTCTCCCTCTCTCCTTCCCTTCCCCTCTCTCTAAAAATAAATGAATAAAATATAGAAAAAGTAAAAGTGTTAAAAAATAATAACAAAAGCTCTGGGCTCTCGCTCCTTTTCTGAATGGTGGATCTTTCCGCTCTGCTGAAACACCCTGAGAGCCCGCCGCTGCAACCAAGCCCAGGGGCAGGACCTCGGTAGGCCGTCCACCTCCCAGCCCTCTGGGGGTCTCTGCAGCGCTGGGCTCTGCAGTAGCTCAGAACTGGGCGCAGCGCCTGGCTGCCTCCCACACCCAGGCTTGATCGTCCAGGCGACCGCCAGGGGCTGGGAGTGAAATGCGGGCTGTGCACTAAGGCTGACAAGCTGGGTGGCAGGGGCACGTGGCAGGCCTGACAAGCCCACTGACCGGAAGTCACCTTGCAGGATGGTCTGGCCGCCAAGTCCTAGCTGGGCGGGTCTCGGGGGTCTGCACCTCCCGGGCCCACAGCTTCCTTGGCAAAGGCCAGTCTCTGGCTCCCTCTGTCCTGATGCAGCTAGGACAGCACACCTTTGGGATAGTAGAGTGACTTCCTCGCCCTGTGCCTCCAAGGCACGGCCGTGCACACCGGAGCAGCAGACCACAAGGCCCCTCACTGTCCCCCTGGCCCCCGCACCGCCCATGAAACAAGTGTGTCTCTCCGTCTCTCCTTTTATCCAGCCCCAGGGACGTCCCCACTTGGCCTTCTCCTGCCCCTAAACCTGCCACCGTGGATTTCACGGAACCCTCCTTCTGTGTCCTCCTCCGATTCAAATGCATGAAGCTGCATGCTGCCGTTCTCTGGAGCATTCTCTCAGCCCGCTGGGCTTTCACTTCCTGGCAATCGTCGTCCGTTCGGCTCAGAATAAACTCACACGAGTTCTCCACAGGTCTGGACATTTGTTACGTCAGCGGGCCGTGGCAAGGCAGCGTCTGCTCGTCTGCAGACAGGGGAGGCCCGATGTACTACCGATGGAAAGGCCTTTCTGAGGTGCGACCTCTCACCTGAGAGAAATGGCCCGCCCGAGCTGCCTCTGCAGGTGACCAGCAGCAGCTAGCCGGCTCACACTCCTGCTGAGACACCTGAACACCTGAGGGATGGTGAGAGGTCGTGCCCCCTCAGCCGGCCCCTTCCGACCTTGGGGTCCCATTTCCATTTGCAGCACACGGGTTTTTCTCTCATTCCCTCTCTCATTCTGACCCTCTTTTTTCTTTTTCTAACATGCTAATTTTTGCTAGATGCTTCCCTTTTTCTCTGCCGAGGTCTTGCCAAAGAGCTCCCTGGGCCTCTTAGTGTCTATGGGCACTCTTGGAGCTCAAGAATATTCTGCAACAAGGCTATACACCTCTATTGCCAACACGCTGCCAACAGCTGCAGGCAGTGAAGGAGGGCAGGCATGCGCCACAAATACGTTCTCACCTAGAGAGAGGAGTCGCGTGTGTGTGCGTGTGTGTGCGTGTGTGTGCGTGTGTGTGCGTGTGTGTGTGTGTGAACCAAGGTGTTCCCAATGCCGTGAGTCCCCATGGTGCTTCATGGTGTTAAAAGACTTACACAAGGAGGCCATTAGACCGAAGTGCCTCTAATGTCATGGCGGCCTGCATATGCAAACCAAAATCTAAGCCTGTCAACGCACCAAGGTCACCAACTGAAACCCAAGGACACCCACCAATCACAGGCAGCCAAGCAGGCTTGAGGCCACAGCCAACAATAATTCCCCGACTTTGCTCCTGTCTCTTCCCCCTAAGCCTCTCCCCGGGGTGCTGGTAAGTGGAGCACTCCTGACCACTTCCAGCCAGATGCTGCCCATTTCCCATCGATTTTTGCTCAAGTAAACTCAAAATGTATAACATGCTTCAGTTTTTCTTTCAACAATGGTAAACAAATAAACAGCATTCAGGAGAAAACTAACCTATTAGAGACCCCTGCTGTCTGCCCCGTGGGGCTGTGACATTCTGAGAACCAGCCAAGGGTTTCTGGAGCTTCACTGTCCCTTTCGCTCGGCACAGCCCAAATCATTCTAGCTCGTTCTCCTTTCGCAGCGGAGGGTGCCCTTCCCCACCAAAACCACAGAAACGACAGGAAAACTGAAGCAAACTGGAAGCTCCACTTTTTTCCCACCTAGTACGAGTTACTGACTTGGCCACCGGTGCCTCCATCTCAGATTTCTAAACATCGTTTGAAATACGCTCTCGGGTTGCTGACAGGGCTGGGACAACAAGAAGCTCGAGGCCCTCAAGGATATTGGGTTTCCTGACCTCAGTGTGTCCAGGACAATGAGGAAGGACTGCTCCTCACTCTGCAGACGCCTCTCCTCCCGTGACCCCAGATGCCCGAGCCACTGTGGGATTCGCTAGCACAGTTACGCCACTTTTGGAGGCACATTGCAACATCAATGACATGAACACCATGCATTGGCTACCAATAACAAGTTTCATAAAAATGAAAAAAAAACTACTTTACATCAGTATCTGAAGCTGAGAGGCCCGAGTGTTTACCACTCAGTACGAAGAAACTGTCTCAACATGGAGTCTAGTCAGTATTATTCATTCTTAAAATGCAATCCTTTCTCTCTTTTGCTGATAATAAAGGCAAATGCCAACCCTGATTAAATGATCTCAATCAAAAGGATAGGTACAAAATACACAGCGGGAGGCTAAGAATAGTATAGGAAATGCGGAAGCCAAGAATTTATATGTATGACCCAAGGACATGAACTCGGGGAGGGAATGTGGGTGGAAGGGGGGTGGAGGGGAATAAAAGGGGGAAATGGGACCACTGTAAAAGCATAATCAATAAAATATATTTTTAAAAAAACAAAACAAAAATTATTCTATTTAAAGAATTTTTGCACATCATTAAATGCTAACTGAAAATTGACCTGGCAAAAAAAAAAAAGAAAAGAAAAAGAAATAAATGGTCTCAACCAAATCCTAAATCCGTTTCCAGTGGAATGGAGGCAGACCATGTGTCCGTGAGCACTGCTCACGCACGATTAAGCACACCCCACGGTACGCAGCATGCACCACAGCACGCGAACCTCTCCCATGGCAAACGCTCGTACGAATCTCCTCGCTGTTGACCACACTAGTGAGCTATCCCCGTAGCAGTAAAAAGGCAGGTCTCGGCCTGGCTGGAGGCCCCCCGCCCCGGAGGATCTCAACAAACAAGGCAGGGGGACCCTCACTAGATTTTGCCACATAGGGGTCAGGATTCCTACCTGTGGGCATCCTACGGGAACAACAGGGAGAAGTCGGAAAGAAACTGACATACGCAGAAAAAAGTGAAACTCTGACAACTTCAAGTATGACACTGAGTTCTAACTAGGTGACAGGAAACCCATGGGGTGCACGGACACTGGAGACCGTAAGCAGGCCCCTTGCCACTGCTGTCAGCCCAAATCAACTGCTGGAGACACTGAGCTGATCCAGCAGATACACTGGGAGGTCAGGTCCCAGAGGGTTGAAGCGAGAGCTGCTGAAATGGGTGGCCGCAGGTGTCTGCCCCCGCGCCTCTGTGGGGCCTCACTCCAGCACAGGGAGCTGGGTTACTCTCCGTCCAAGTCACAGCAGTCTAGAAAGGGTCTGAAGAATCACCCTGGCTAGGAGCTAACGCAGCGTAGCAGATCCCGCTGGAAAGTAAGCCTGCACCTACACGGGATGACGTGTAGCTCTCAGAAATCTGCATTTAGAATCAAGGCTTTTACGGACTGACAATTCCCTGAAGCGAGCTAAGTCTTCGGGACCAACGGCCCCCAGTGCTTCCTCCCGCATCCCCTTTCTCTGCAGACCCGCAGGGCCCTGGCGACCCGAAGGGACCCGGGCGAGGAGACAGACCTTCTTTAGGAGAGAAGTTGAGGAACTGATCCACTTCGTGAGGCTCCAGCTTAATCTTAGGGATGATTGTCTGGCACGAGGAATCAACCTAGAGGGAGAATTTCAAACACGGTTTTTAAAAACCAGCAGCAACCCCGATGACACACCCAGGGGGACTCCCTGTCATCTGTGCCCGCCTCGAAAGGGGCGGCCCTGCTTCTCCGGCACCAGCTGAGGCCCGGCTGAGCACAGGTGGCTTCTACCAGGAGGCGGTTTGTAGCCGTAACCTCCCTCTGGTTGCCAAACCGGCACTACAGCTGATGGAACCTCACCATCCCCAAATTAGAAGCCCGGGGCTCCTTCGCTAGTCCCCTTTCTTCTGTTTCTGTGGTAATTGAAATGCACCGTATCACAAAACAGTCTGAGACATTTTTAACGAGCCCACCCAAGTTTGTGCTGAGTCAGCACTGGGTGAACCACAACCCCTGCGAACTCTCCAGGCTCCCTGATGCACGACATCCACCCCTGAAACGCTTGGTGGGGACAGGAGGGGAGGTGTCTGGTCCAAGCACCAGGAGCAAGGCCATGACCCTGACCTTTCTAGTCACACACTAAAAATCAGCTGAACTAAAACGGGTGCCGCCAGGAGCCGGTCCCATGAAGAGACTCAGGCAGCCAGGGCGCGAGGCGCTCTTGAGGGCGGTTGCTGAAACGCTCTGCCCAGTCGCTCATCTTGTCATAAATGCGACGTAACGAACAAGCCTGGGAATGAGCATGCGGGAGGCGGGGGGGGGGGGGCTCTGCTGCTCTGTGCACCTCATCCTGAGCAGGCAGACCACTACGCTTGCTCAGAGGGGACCTCACTTAAAGGTGGAGCCGTCGTGTATCGCCGGAGATGGTATGTTAAGGGGAGCGCGGACTGGCTGTGACCTGTGCTGGAAGGCACAGACTCTGGTCCGCGGCAGACGCTGGCCACGCCCAGCGAGCAGGCGAAATTCTACTTGCTGTCGGTGTGCAATCGAGCCAGGAACCCGCCCCCCGCCCCCGACTTCTTATGCTTTCCATGGGCAGCACAATCAGAACTGGTAGGTGGGAGTTCCCGGAACGGGGCCGTTGCAACTCAGCACTGCGGCGGCGCGGAGGCAGAATATGCACAGAAGCTAGCGTTCTGACAGCCTCACGCTGCAAGCCACGGATTGCACCGTCAGCTCCACCAGGCCCTCTCCGCTGACTAATAATCAATCCTGTGCAAAATCCTTCTCCCGCTTTTTTTTTAACTATGATTATGTATGTTTTTTTAAATTATTTTGTAATGCTGACCATGGAAAAAAATGCAATCATAGTTGCTAGCAACTTTTCTGGACAATGCCTTTAAATGAAATTCTATCATCAGTGCTGACACCAGATCGACATATCCTTAATGCACGTATACATACATAGTTGTCTATCCTTAAACATGCACAGCCACTAGCTCCACACTGATGAAATGCCTCGTTAGGGAATAAGAACCTACGTCTCTGGATCTAATCAGTTTACAGGGAAGACAGTCGAGCATACCCCAGCGTTCATTTCCAGGGGAGGTTCCTCCTTCTCGAAAGGGGCGGAAATGGCTGTGATGGTCAGAGTGACCGAGGGGACCAGTCCCGGGGGCGACTCCTCCGTAATCGGCTCGGTCTTGATGGTGGCTGAAGGGAAGTCTGCCGACAGGTACCATTTCTCGCTCTCGGCATCGTCTGTGGGAGGAAGACAAGCACACGTGTGGACCGGCTCAGGGCCTCGGGCGTAAGAAAGACAAAGGACCTCTGATCTTTCTCCTCAAAAAAAAAAAAAGGCTCCAACAAAGCATCATTGAGAGTAGAATAAAAGGACATAAAACGAGGGGCTGAGAGAGGAGATGAATGGAAAAAGGAACGAACGGCAGAGGAAGAATCTTTCTTGTATCCGCTCGGGCGTACGGACACCTGAAGAAACTCCGAGAGGACCCATCAAAGAAAGAAACTTGGCTTCCTGTTTCCTTCCCGCAGGAATGCGGGAGAATTTCAACGTGCCAGGTTTTACACTTTCTGGTTTTCAAACCGAGTGCATGTATTATCTATTTCTAAACGAATAAATATAGACATTTAAAAGTAAGGAGGAAAGAAGGAAATGGCTGGCAACCAGGGTCTCAGGAGAGAGAACCGCAGACAGTGGTGAAGAGTCTACCCTTCTCCCAAAGGACAGTATTTGGGATTTTTTCCCCCTTCTCACTGTCTTCTTTTGTTCCCCATACAACCCCACTTATGCTTTAAACCAGCCCTAGACTTCCAGAACTTTCCCTAGTCCTCTGAGAAACCAGAGTAAGTGACCACCGTCTGCCCCTTGCTGAAATGGACTACAGACTCCTCCAGAGAAAAGGCCTGGATCTGGGCGGGCCTGGGTCTGGGTTTGCTGCTGGCTTTCGTGGTCATTACAAGGCCCGGGGTTAGCGACAAAGCCACACGACAGCACAGAGAAAAGCACGGCTGCTCTGGTCCAGGACCCTGAGCAGCTCCGTGTGTTCCAACCCGACGCCTCGGCACAGCCCTGGAAGGGGAGGGAGGCGGGCAGCAAAGGAAGAGACAAGATTGCAAATGGGGGCCGAACGAGAAAACCGAAAGCCAGAGATTCTCCAAAATCAGCTTTCCTTACCTAATCCCATTTTGACTAAAACGAGGAGAAGGCATTTCAACACTCACACACCACACGCTCAGTGAATCCTTACTGTTCAGGGGAGCCAGGTCTTTCATGTTATGAAAGGATTTACACTGGAGAACGGGACCCAGGTTGTCTCATGAAGGTGACCCACTGCTGCCAGGGGTGGGGAAGAGTGAGCACAGAAGCTACAAACTAGAGTTTGCAATGATTAAATTGTATTTCATAAGCAACTTCCTTGCAACCCAGGAAAGAGTCAGATTCACATTCACAAAGGAAAATGACCTGACCCCTAAATCCAGTTTATAATCGACTTCCTTATCCCAGGCCCAGGGTATTTCCTAAAATAAAATGAAGATGGGAAAGCAGGCGTTTTGCGTTTACGGCTAGTTCTATAATGCTGCTGAGTGTGGGGGCGTGATGAGGGAATTTCCATCTCTCTGGGTGGAAAGAGCCACATCCTGGCCGAGGGGGAGGGGAAGGAGACAAAGGGCCTTTTGGTGGCAGCCAGAGGAGGGAGACCGCACTGTACTTGACACAGAATTCTGCTGGCCGGACAGGCGCCCAGCTCGGCTCAGAGAAGCAGCTGGATGAGGATGAGGCGAACACCTTTTTTCCCAAAGGAGCTTAGGGACTAGAAGACTGTCACCTGCAAGAAAGAAACATTGCACACAGGTGTGGGGAAGGGTTAAAGAGACAGAGAGGGAGCAGAGACCACGCTTTCTCCACTGAGCAATGACCAAGCGATGTCTCCGCTGTCCACACTGGGCAGTGTTTATCCCTGGCAGAAGCTGGGAGAGAGAGTGCGGTGAAATACAGAGCCTCCTCCAGAGCCTCCTCCATATACACTGAAATTAACAGTCGGAAGACACCCCTGAGACAAAGGCCACTGTGCTGACTGCCAGGAAATTGAGACAAGGCCAGGTCCCCTGGCTGTGAAGTTGTAACAGTGATGCAACCTAAGTCACAAGGCAAACAAAAGAAAAGGCAAAAATAAACACACAAAGGAAATGCAAAGTTACGACATCACGAAGCCTGGTAACGAAATTGGTTCTTCCACTCTAATCCATTCTCACAATGCACGTGTTCATAAAACGTGTCAAGATAGCTTATATTCTTAATGTTCAGTGTCCTATGCCTCTATTTCAAAAGAAAATGTCTACATATAAACTCATCACTCTATCAGAGATGGAGACAGACAAACCGTGATCCTTGACCTGTGAAAACAACTTTCTCCCACAAAGACAGCTGGGTACCTTCAGGCGAGCGGCCCGAGGAAGCTGCCTCTCCGTCCCTGAGCTGTTTGAGGACTGACAACAGGGACTGCCTTCCTGCCTCCACTCCAAAACAGCAATGTAGCCCTCCACCTGGAAAGGTACTTTTCTGAATTAGAAGTTCAAGGCCATCAAGCTCAAATGCATCATCTCACAGATGAGGAAACTGACAGGCAAGCACAGTGCAAGTCAGTGGTGGGGCCCGGATCTCTACTCGCAGCCAGCAGTCTCTCCATTAAGGAACAACTAAACATGCAGATAAAGATTTGTGCACAGATATGCCCACGACAGCATTATTTATCAGTGCAAAACACTGAAAATCGCCAAAACATAAAAGAGCAAGGGCAAGGATAACAAATTAGGGTACACCCATACAATGGAATATTTATATATCCAGTAATATTCTATTGCATTAATCTTTTTTAATAGCAAGGCAAAGGGTTATAGTAAAATATTAAGAAAAATCTGGATATTAATTTGTACTCTAGTAATGAAGAAAGTGATGGGGAAAAAAGGACTAAAAGGAAATATGCCAAAAGTGTATCTCCAGAGAATAATCCAAAACATGACTTTTTAAAAAAATATATATGCTTTTTTGTAGTGATATCTCATTGTGGCTTTAGTTTGTATCTCTCTAAGGGCTAATGATATTAACATCTTTCCACCCTGTCTGGTGTGGCTCAGTGGATTGAGCACCAGCCTGTGAACCAAAGGGTCACCGGTTTGATTCCCAGTCAGGGCACCTGCCTGGGTTGTGGGTCAGGTCCCCAGTTGAGGGTGTGCAAGAAGCAACCACACACTGATGTTTCTCTCCCTCTCTTCTTTCTTATTCTCTTCCCCTCTCTCTAAAAATAAATAAAATCTTTATAAAAAAGAAAACCTGTCCATGTACTTATTTGCCACCTATGTATCTTCGGCAGTGAAATGTCTCCTCTTATCTTTTACCCCCTTTCTAATTGGATGTTTCCTGTTGTGTATTGAGATTTTATGTATCTACATACAAGCCCTTTGTCTAGTCTGAATTGCTTGTACTGGGAATATGTTGTACCTGGATGCTCACTCAGGCGCATGGCCTGCTTCTTCCTGTAGCACTTTATGCCTTAGGATGGCAAGTGTAACATGAGGCAGAAGCCCCAGTGGCTCAAGGGGCCCATCATCATCCTTCAGGTCAACAAGGGTCAATGAGCACCTTAGTGTGTGTGTAATGAATTGCAGCACTGACTCCAGCTCCTCACTCCGCCAGCTACCTGTCCTTTGCCAGGTATTCTGTAGTGACTTCCTACTATGGACTAATGCTCACCCCAGGGCCTGGCCACACCACTGGCTTTGGGGATGTTCGCTCCCTAACACGGAGAGTAGAGTCTTAAAATGCATTTTCACAACAGGAGTTACACACCTGTACTTCTGCCGTTACATGAGAAGGGTGTGTCAGAACAATCTCTTGCTCCCAGGAGAAGGATGGCAGACACATAAAACAGGTAGCCTGGCTGAAGTCAGCCAACCCCCAGGTGGCTTCAGACATGTGAGTGCATCTGGCTAAAACCAGCAAAGTCACTCAGCTGCCCCACCCCCACCGGACCCTCCCACACCTAAATCCGCCGGCCTCCAGTCAAGGCCCAGACACACAAGCTATAATAATAAATGATCATTGTGAAAGCTAATGAGATTTGCTTTCTTGTTTTGCCATGCAGTCACACAGCTGGCTGATACAATATAGGTGAGTAAATATATACACAAGAAATTAAATCACTACATGAGAACCTATTACAATAAAGTAGCTGTACTTTGTTCCCATAATAATTCCTCTAAACCATCCATTGTGGACCATATCAATACACATTTGTAGACTGACACTGGGCCTACCAGTCACATTATAGAATAAGTGACTTAAGAGAAGAAAAGTCAGCTGGTAAGCAGCTTAGTGCGAGAGGCATTCCAGTGGTGGCTGAAATGAGAGAAAAGGGCTTTCATTCTGAACCATTGGGTGTTGGCTTATACTCTGTCCCTCAGTGGAAATAAATAGCAAATGAGAGAAAACAAATGACAAATGTAACCTATGAGGCAGGAGGTTAACAAAGGATAGACTGAAAGGGAATGAGAAGAACATATATTATAATTTTCCACCTGACCTTAATTTCATATTTTTATTTGACTCGCAAAAAAATTCAGTAGGGCCACCAAAGCTTAGAATGGGAATTACCTTTAGATGAATGTGTTATTGGTTAAACTACCAAAGCGTCAGGCCCTGGCTGGTGTGGCTCAGTGGATTGAGCGTGGGCCTGTGAACCAAAAGGCCACAGGTTCGATTCCCAATCAGGGCACACGCCTGGGTTGCGGACCAGGTCTCCATTAGGGGGCGTGCAAGAGGCAACCACGCATTGATGTTTCTCTCCTCTTTCTCTCTCCCTTTCCCTCTCTCTAAAAATAAATACATGAAATCTTAAAAAAAAAAAAAGCAAGTGTCAGCACACACTCTACACCTTCTAATTTCTAAAACTTGAGGCTTGGATATTGAGTTAAAATTTTTTCCCTTAAGTTGTATTTACACGCCCTTTCACTCTCATTGCAGAAGAAAAACACCACCCAACAAGGTCAGCAGTGCAGGCCACAGGGAGTAAGAAGAAGCACTGCTATGTCATCTGATTTTATTTAAACAGCCGGGCCCGGCTTTAAACAGTCAAAGGCCGGGCCCGGCTGGCACATTTCCTCGGCATCACCGCTTCGCTATCAGCAAGAAAATAAAAACAAGTCACTGCCCGTCTCGTGGTGATGAGCAAGTCCTTTGTGTCCGAGGACAAAACAGAGTGGCTGTGAGCAGTGGGGCTAGAGGCCAAGAGTAAGGTGGCTGGGTGGGCAGAGGAACTAAAGAAGATGTGAATCTAAGTAGAGGCAAACCCTCAAACTGCACGCCCCCAATCACTTCCATACGTTCTGCACAAGTAATTGCACTGAGTAGATACTGATTCCTGCGAAGGGGGAAAGAAAAGGTGAAACTCTAAATTAGGAGTACATGACATCTCTAGGTATGTTATACTACATATATGCATGTTATATATGTGCATATATGTGTATATATGCAAATGCACACACACGTGTACACATATAATGCATGTGTGTATTCTTAGAGAAACTGCATGGGAAAAATACCAGTTGTAAGAAATACCCACTTATATATATATTCACTTGCTATTTCTGTAACATGTCTAAAGTGAAAAGGAAATTTTTGTCAGTTAAACAAGTATGCCTCGTCTAAATCCCTCAGCATTTGATAACTGTTTGCCCTTTAAAATTTCTCAAAGGAGGTAGCAAATCTTGGCCAGTTTTTGATGTAAAAATCTCTTCGAGAAATAACGGCAATGCTGGGCCCTGGAGGCGGGGAGAGGGCCAGAAGGCAGCAGAACGTGCCAGAACCACACCACACTGAGACCCACCACATGTCTGAATGGACGTGAGAGGCCTGTCTGCCATGGCCCCCTCCCCACGTGACTTAACCCTGAAAGAGCCTTCAGTCAGGAGTGGCAGGATAGGGTGATGGTAATAGTCAAAATAGTAAACACTTAACTGTGAGTATTGACTGTGTGCTAAATATTGCTCCATGCGGCTTTCATGGATCAACTCATTTCATCCGCCCAGTAGCCACGTACGGCAGACAGGCACTGCTATTGCCCCCACTTCACAGACAAGGAAGCGAGGAGATTAAATAACTCGCCAAAGTTCCGCAGCCGGTGCACGGCACGCCTGGGGTCCACACTCCAACAAACCACAGCCTGTGCCTAAGGCCACTCCAGTGTACTGTTTTGCAGGAAAATATCAATAAGTTAATAAAGCTCTAGCCAAGAGTAATTATTCCTCAGCTGTGGGTGGTGTAGCTCAGTGGATTGAGTATGGGCTTGCAACCCAAAAGGCTGCAAGTATGATGGTTCTCTCCTTCTCTTTCTCCTTCCCTTCCCCTCTCTCTAAAAAATAAATAAATAAAATATTTTTTTAAAACAGTGATTATTCTTCGAGTAATGTCACCTTCAGCCCATAGTTACCCACTACAAAAGTGCATTATTAAGTTCTTTCTATGCTTCCTACCTTAGTTTATATAGATTTTTGATCTAATGCTCACGTGGTGAGAAATTCCAGCTTAAGGTCAACCAACAACAGCTAAAACACGCTGAGCGCTCACTCTGCCGGGCACCATTCTACATGTTTCCCTGTATTAGACAAACGCCCGTGATCAGTCTCATTTCCCTCAGATGCCCCCTCACTGTGCTTTCTTGCTGGGTGCACAGAACCTCTCCGCCTTACTCTAATCCTCCATCCTGTGGCCAGTTGGTAAATTATGTATTAATTATGCAGCAATTTGCATAAAGGCAATAATGGTAATGTCTAATATTTAGTTAGGGCTTACTAACTGCCAGGCACTGTTCTAAATACTTACTTAATACATATTAACTTATTTAACCCCTACAACATCAGTAGGAGGTAAGTCCTGTATTATTATTCCCATGTTCAAGACCAGGACAGGGAGGCACACAAGATGGGCAACTTGCCCACGATCACACCATTCGTAAGAGGCAGAGCCCAGATTCAAGTGCAGGTGACCTGACTCTGGAGATTAACCGCTCTAGTCTGCAGTTAGTGCCTCGGGTTCCCCTGCAGGACACAATGCTGAGAGTCTCAAATATCTGTGGGACAAACAACTGGTCTCAGAAGACTTATTTAGCATTAAAGAGTTTTTTTCTTCACTGAAAGCTATGGTTCTCCCTCATGAATTTTCAAGGAAATTTTAATTGCTAAATAGATGTATATACTGCTTTCATAGACCATTCTAGCACTGCGATGGCTAGGCAGACAAGTCGTTATTTCACTTTAAAAACCATCATCATTATCCTTTTTAGAAAAAGAAAGTAGAAAGTGTTGCCAAAAGAAGTGATGGAGAGCCAAAGAACACACATCGCAAGCCCAGAATTCAGACTCGGAGCGGACAACTGTCCCTCTGCTTGGAACCCGGCGACATCAGGGTCTTTCTCCAGCCCACCCGTGTCAGAGGCCCCAGGGACTCTCTGAGGGAACATGGCCAGCACATCTTTCTTTCCACCCTAGAATCTGCCCCCTCTAACCAAGACAGCTCAGACAGATGCTCCAGCCAGTAGCTCAGACCAGCCTGATGAAGATGTGACTAGATATTCCCCACCCCTCTGCGACTGCCCCTCGGGCCCCACTTCCCTGGAACATTTCAACACCCAGCGTCTCCCACAGTGCAAACTGGAACAACGTTGTTATGAGTCATCGCTACCCTTGACTCAGCACACTCGGTCGTGTGCTAATTCTGCTCTGAGTTTCCTCTCGACATTTCACAATCCACTGTTTTCTCTGCCGCCGTGCGTGATATACACCTTCCCATCTCCCCGGTGTTACGGGAGCCGTGCACACCTTCCCTGCCCCGGCGGCATCAGCCAGGAGACGGCCTTTTCTTTCCTAGTCTCCAGACACCTCCATCCCACTTTCCTGAGGCCCTGTTGCCCAAGCAGGGGTGAGTCACTGCTTTCGGGCAGGCGGTCCCATGGCCCCCGAGCTACGTCACTTCAGCAGCATCTGCCCATCTGTAGCTCCTCACAGACGCCCGTTTTCAGTCCCACCTGTGAACAGTGTCATCCTCTTCATTCATCCATACTGAGCCAGCCTCCCCAGCCGCCTGCAGCCCCGGCCCGCACTCCAGACCCGACTGGCCTAATCAGAGGGAGCATCACTATGATTTACTACGTTCCTGGTCCCACCTCTCTACACCTGAAACAGCCACAGGGACGGTCCCTTATTTCACCCAAAATAAAGTGTGCATGGTACACCTTAACGTGTGCATGGTAAAAATACTGTGCTGGACCGCTTTTCTTATTAGTATATTTCACGCAGAGTCTGTTGACATATGACCTATTTTCTAACTTTACTCTTGTATCATCTGGGGGCACCGGGCCCACTCTAATGCTCTCCAAACAGCCTAAGTGCAGAACTACGACGCTTTTTTTTCCTTAGAAAAAAGACTGCAGTTAAGGAGCAAAGCCAGTGAGTGCCTGGCTTCCCAATTTAATTACAATGGCACATGAGCAAGAGGAACTCAGGAGGATACCTTCCACGTGGGGAGGTGCGAGACTTGGTCACCCAAATACAAGCTTTTATTCCTCAGTGAAGGCATTAAAAATAGCCCCAGACATTTTACACTTTACTTGGATGCTTCTGTTTAACTCTTTATAACATCCTTTTTCTCCAAACAGAAAACCCTGCTTAGCATCTGGTGAACAGCTTGAATCCTCGCGAGAAGTGACTGGGCCGAAGGCAGGCTGTCTTTCTGGTAGTGTTGGAGCCCACATTCCTAGGACTGGCTCCTGTGGTTGCTGAACCACATGAAGTTCTTCAGCCCGAGGGTTTCAGAAAAGTCTACAAATTTAGCCCTGAAGACAGATGACTCCTATGTAATCTTAGGCCAGTATTTCCCAACCTTTTTTGGGGGGAAGTCACAGACTCTTTAGAGAATCTAAAAAAAGTTACACGCTCCCAGCAGAAAAGCTGACAAATGTTGATAGCCCAAAATTTGGGGTATAGTTTCAAGGGTCTACAGTCCATCTGAGGTCCATGATGGATAGCAGGATATGAACATCTATATTTGCCCTGTATCCCATTGGCCTGGGGTTCAAAGAGAGAGGGAGAGGAAAGAGAATTAGCAGAGAAAGAACAGGGCAGGGAGAAGGGAAAGGAAATAGGTTTAGAGTAGGAGAGAGAGGGGAGGAAGAGGTAGAAAAAGAAAGAGAAAAACCCTAATAAACTTGGACAGAGTCTCTCTTCAAACTGTTTGTTTTATCACTGTTTCAGGCTTAGAAGCAATTACAGAAGAACTGCATTTAACCTAAGTAAAGCTGGACCAGATGACCCAATGCATTGGCTTTCCCAGGTATACGGAAATCCTCACTCACTCCCCATCACTAGAAACGAGAACTCCTGGTTTTGCCTAAGCTTTTTTTCCCAGTGCAAGAGATACAGAATATTCACTTTCACAGGAGCACCGGTCTCAGTGCCGCCTCTGTGCGCGATGCCTGGAGAGCCACCCTCCTCCTCCAGCAGGGAAGTGGTCTGCCACGAGAGCCCACAGCTCAAGAGGGGCCCTTGTGGACCGACCCTCCCTCAAGAGGGGTGCAGAATAAAATAATTCTGGCGAATCAAGTAATTCAGGTCCCCAAATTCTGGCCATCCACGAGACTCAGAAAAACAAGTGAAGCTGAGACGTAGGCAAAGCTTTCCCGAGCAAGCCCCCCACCCACATACGCCCACTGTCCACCTCTAATTTCACACACCCAGGGGTTTTGCCCCACCACGTTCGCGACCCCCTACTAATAAAAGCGCTTTTGCTGGCAGGGGAAGGCAGGCTTCACGCAGGGGACACTGGTCAGAGACTCGAGCAGACACATCGGACACACTGTTCCCTCAGCAAGTTGCCAGCCCAGCCCACGGCAGCGACGGACCTAAAAACAGGGCACAGTGCCCCTTGGTGGGATCGAAGGGTGTGAACTCTGGCCTCACGAAGGGCTTCCGGGCAAAGGGGGACTGATGATCTCTCCTTGTACCAGGCTGTTCGCACAGGCGGCACCCATGCATTCTGTTACGTTGCATTTATATCGATTAGAATTTAAAGGTAAAGAGATAGTACACTGGAAATGGATATAATATTAGATGCCAACTGTAACTAGAGTATAGGTTTTTAAAAAATATTATCTCCAAACCCTTCACTGCAGTAAAGGTTATGATACAGCCACAAAATTCATAATAATAATAATAACAATAATAATAGTGCTACCGTGGAAGAGAAAGAGACCCCGGCCTTTTGGAAATCTTCTGATTTTTATTCATCTCCCCAAGGATCTTTACCATCACCACAGTTTTAACCCCACTCTACGCTTCAAGGCCCACGTAAATTCTGCCTCCTGGATGCAGCTTTGCCTGAGACCCTTGGCGGGCATGGCCCCCTCTGCTCTTGGCTAGCACAGCTTCATTTCCTCTTGGGACATTATGCCCATTCTGTCTGATAAAGCATTCGGGTATGCGGCGTTTGCACGAGGCTCTGAGCTGCACTTAGGCAGGATCTAGTAAGTTTTTACTATTGCATCCCACGAATATCCAGGTCGGTGCCTGGCGCACAGTAGCTGCTCAACAAACACAGAACTGAAGGGAGAAGTTAGTCTGCTGGATTGTTCAGGCCATTTCTACTCGGCACTTTCTAGAATGGCAAGGCTGCAGAACGGCTAATTCCACAGGTGCTAAGTATCTGGATTCAGTCTAAGTATCCTGTGGTTATCACACTCCCACCACAGGGCCTGGGCACCTGCTGTCTCCTCTGCCCGAAAGCCTTTTCTTGAGATAGACATTTGGTTTTTTCCTGCATCTCCTGCTGATCTTTGCTCAAACGGTGCCTCCGAATATAAGCCTTCCCTGCCCTCCTGCCACAGTTTAGATTTCATTAGGAAGTGGGGCCTGTGGGGACTCCTTAGGTCACGAGGGTATAATGAGGGTTATGAGGATCATAAATGGGACTAGTGCCTTGTCAAAGAGGCCCCACAGAGCTCCCTAGCTCCTTCTGCCATGTGAGGGTAGAATTTGAATCCACAACCATCCTGACACCCAGGTCTCAGACTGCTGGCTTCCAGAACAGTAACAAATAAATTTCTGTGGTTTCTAAGGCACCCAGTTCGCGGCATTTTGTTATAGCAGCTCGAACAGACTAAGACAAACAGCTCCCTGCCCCCAATATACCCAGGAGCTCCCTCTCCCTTTTTGCAAATCATTTCTGTGTATCTCTGATCATCATCTAATACACTGTATATGCTACTTTAATTTTTTCTGAGTTCCTACTTCCCACCTCATATCCCACAGCGTAAATTTTATGAAGCAGAGATCTTTATAAATTGTATTTACTCCTTTACCCGCTAATGCTTAGAAAAGTCCCTGGCAGCTTAAGATAAATACTCAATAAAAAGCTTTGGAATTAATTTGTAAAATGAATCATAAAACATTTCTAAAGCACCGACTTCTGCTTGGCACTGATCCGACATAAGACAACTGCTACCAGCCAAGAAACACCACCCGATTCAGAACACACAACCCAGCACGTCTGCCCCATCAGGGGGCAAGCAGCACAGGCCAGGGCACAGCAGGCATCTCTGCAAAGGGCAGGACACACTTCAGTCTTCCGACCTGCACCCTGAACTAGTCAAGAACCAGTAGGTGGGCACGTGGCTGCACCGTGAGGCTCTGACAATACATGACAAAGGAGGGCAGGCATGGCAGAAGCCACTTCAAAGATGTCACTACCACCAGGAAAGGGGCGGTAGCCAGCTTCAGAGACATCCCCTGGGCATTCTGTCCTTCTGGTGGTCGCACCCTCGTGTGGTCTCCTGCCACAATGAATCGGGACCATCCTATGGAGCCAACAGAGGACTCCCAGGTCAGGAAAGGCATCTCAGCTCCAGCCATGGTGTCTAAGATCCCTCGCTCCATAGAAAGCGGCGGTGATGCTATGGTGACTCTCATGACGCCCCACAGAGAGGGCCATGTGGAGAGGAACCAATCCGCCAGCGGCCCATGGCCAGCGGTGTGAGTGAGCCTCCGGGGGAACAACCGTCTAATCCCGGAGAAGTCTTCGGGAGACTGTCCCTCAGGCAACACTTGATTTCGGCCTCATGGGTGATTCTGAACCAGAACCACCTGCGTGAGCTGCTCCAGAACTCCAGACCCACGGCATTCACGAGAGGTGACAAATAGTGGTGCTAGCGTTCAGCCATGAATCCTGGGAGACTTATTATGCGGCCATAGGTAACTAACACGAGAGGCACTGGAAATGACTTCCACAAAGGAAGTGGGGCCTGAAATGGAGGCATCGAAAACACCATAGACACGGCAGGCAAAGCAGGAAATTGAGCCGGGGGGAACCCGTGAGCAAAGGCAGGAGCTTACGTCACACAGAAGCCACACCCACACGAACCTCAGGATGGGAACTAAAGGGCATTTAGTCCAGCCTTTCGGTGAATGCTCAAGTCCGTTCTCAAAAGAACCAAACTAAGTCAGGGATCGCATGAATTTACCTAAGCTGAGACCCAGGGGAAGGCTGACTTCCTGTATCACGTAGTGATACAAATGAGGAGTATTCTATCCTAGCCAGGACCGCACTCCTGAGTTTGAATTGGGGTCACTCCCGAGAGTGATTTTGTAAGAGCTGAGGGAGGAGGCAGAGGGAGTGCAGGAGCAGGGAAGAGAAAGAAGGCATATGAACTAGGACTAGAGAACAGTTTTTAAAACTTAGTCAAGGTACTAAAATAGCGGGTTATACTTCCGAGAAAAAAGCACAGAAAATTAATACTAACAGATATAAAACCATTAGAGAATTTGGACGATAAGGCATATAGCTACTAAAGGTCTATAGAGTAATGGTCGAAACACCTTAACATCTGTAAGACCAGAGAAACAAGGGCTTCAACAAATCCTGTCCCGATGGCACTGATGATGGTCATGGAAGGGTCACCATCAAGAAAGCAAAGAATGGTCACCAAGATCTCATACATGGGGGTCAACTGAAGATGCTGGAAGGAGACTCAGAGGGTGCCCAAGAAGCTTCTAGGAAGAGTAGTCACAAAAATTCTTTCTCACAAAAAAATGATGTGACCTCTTGACACAACAGACTTCCTGGAATTAACAACCCGACAGGCCATCCTAATTTGCAAGAGGATGCTTTGCTGTCCAATCCACAGGGTCAAAGACAGCAATGACCGACTACCATTCAGTGACAGCAAGTTCCCAGAGTGCACAGTCTGGGGCGGAAAAGCGTGTCCTGTGCCTCTTTGCATTTCCCCACAACCCGAGCATGTGGCTAGACACCGAGTAAGCATGTGGCTAGAGGGGCCCAAGGCCCCTGCTCCGCGTTTACCGTCATTGAAGCTGTCGCTGCTGGCCATGTGGGTGTACGGCGACTGTGCCCGAGGCTCCTCACACAGGGAGTAGCTGTGCTCGGCCTGGATGAGAGGCGCGGGGGACGTCGGGGACGGCTCCACCTCCATGGCCACGCTCTTCTCTGAGAGGAAAGGGTCGTTCAGGAGCTGGCCCAAGACGTTCTGGGAAAACTCATCCAGAAGTTCTGAGAAGTGCTGCAAGAAAACACAGGAGGAGGAACTCAGTTTCTCTTAACCGTGATCCACTAGTAACAGGCAAATTCTAAAGCAAATACGTTCCCCAGAGCTTTAAAGGAGGTCACTGACACACAGCGTCCGTTTATCCACGGCTGTGCAGCACGCCACCCCGGAGGTCAGCGGCCCAAAGTAATCATGGTTCACTATTTCTCACCCCTAGCGGGTTGGCTGGGTGGCCGAGTCGTTTTCTTCTGGGTTCAGCCACACAACCGTGGTGAGCGAGACGGGTGGCTGGAAGCTGGGATGGGCCCAGACAGGGGCCACCTGGGCCTTTAGCTCAAAGCGGCTTTCTCCGGCTTGGGTTCCCCCTCTGGTGGTGGAAACGCTCCAAGTGGGTGGAGAGCAAAGCTGAAGAGCCTCAGAAGTCACACCCATCATCATGGCTCCCCCCACATTCTTTTGGTCCAGGTGAGCGATAAAGGCCCGCCCAGATTCAGGGGATTGGGAAAATAGATCCCGTCTCTTGATGAGAGAAACAGCAAAATCACGTTGCAAAAGAGCATGGACAGAGCTTAGCGTGACTCACTAGGGGTCCTCACTGTGACCACCTACCACAATAGGCACTGGGGAATATTTTTAAACAGCGATCCTGTTATTTACACCAAGGGGCCAACTTCAAAGGCATCAGAGGCAACTCCCTTCCACTCTCCCCACTACCTGGACTTTGCTCCTCCCCCGTTTCTCCTTAATCTCCTTAATCTTGTCTCATCCCCCATCTCCAGCACCGCCAGTTCCCTAGCCCCCAGCATTCCACAAAGATGACTCAGGAATAATCTCTAGACAAGTCACGGGGACTCCTGCATCCTTTGTCCCACTGTTTCAGCTGAGGAGGCGACAGGCCCAGCCACTCTCCCTCACTGATAGGAAGCTACTCACGGCGTGAGGATCTGCAGAGCAGGGTCTCATGACCTTGGCAATATTGCCACGTGGACTGGGTAATTCTTTACTATGGGAGTGGGGGTGTCTGTGCCTTACAGGGTATTTAGCAGCCTCCCTGGCCTCCAGCCACCCAACACCAGTAGCATTCCCCTTGTTCTGAAAATGAAAAATATTTCCAGACACTGCCCAATGTCCCTAGGGGGAAGGAATCACCTTTTGTGTAGAGCCACTGATGCAGAGTAAATTAAAAATAATTATAATTTAATTTCATTTAAAAGTACATCCTGACAATAGCCGGTACAGCCCCTTCTACCTTCCGAACGCTCCCTAAGTCACAGACTAACGCGTGTCATTCTTACTGGTCCAACCTCAGGGACGTTTCTGCTGTAGCAAAGTTACGAAAGCAGATACAGGAATCAGAGAACTGGTCGCATGGGGTGATACTAGGGTTGGGCGATAAAAACCACTGCAATCCACATGGACGAGTCCTCTGCTGAACTGAGGTGTGCGTGAAGGTGTGAGAATGAGTACGATTGGGGAAGGGAAAGCAGGAGGTGACTCCGAGGCGAGAGCTCCAAGACTGGGGGTAGTTGCGGGACAGACCCCTCTTGTAATCCAGGGGAGAAGTGATGACACCGAGGGGCCCCTGTGGGCTAGGTCCCTAAGGTGGAGTGGGACTGGAGGGTTTCGCCAACATCGCGAACACGAGCAATGGCTGCATCTCATCAGGGCAGGAGGCAGAAGAGTCACGGGACTGGGGCGCATCCCAACAGGCTGCAGTCGTCCGTGAGAACAGGAGAGCGTGGCTGGGAGAGAGCTCTCTGCGCACAGACACGCGGAAACGGAAAGGTCCTTGGCAACAGCTCAGGCTAGAATCTCAGATGCCAGCTGTCTGCGTCACACAGTCACCAGGAGAGCTTTGTTTTAGTCATTTTATAATAAAATAGCACTGTGAATAATTACGTATTCATTCCTTTGGGAAAATCCTATTTTCTTCATGTTTGCTGCTGCAACCTTTTCTTCTTCAGTTTTTTTTTTTTTTTTTTTAAGAAGTAACAAGGGAAGGGACTGTTAAAACTCCCAACCAACCTTCTCCTTTCCTCTCAGAGTTAATCACTACCATCCCAAACTCGGCGTTTATCACCCCACCCACACTCCCACTACATATGTACGTTTTCATTGCCCACATACGAGTTTTTGAAACTGTGAATGAGTGGTGTGCCTCACACATCCTTCTGCAACCTCATTCTCTCCAACGGAAGATTTCTAGGTTTGTTCATGTTTGTGCATGTAGCTCTATTTCATTCATTTAAACTTCTGAACTGTACTCGATTCTATCTACCCATTGCCTCTTGAGGGGTATACAAAGAGTTTATTTTTATATGTGATACTGTAATAAATGTTCTCGAACATTACAAAGGAAACTTATTTTAAAGGACAGATCCAGTGACTCACCTTCAGAGATCTTGACATAGTCAGTGAAAGGCATCTATATTAAAACTACCACCACCCTGGGATTCTAAAGCTCACTTCAATATTCCAACCACTGAGGCTCCGCCCCTTCTCCACTCACCACCCCTCTCCCTGCACCACTTTCCAATTAAGTCCCTGGATGTTGCCCTGGCTGGCGTAGCTCAGTGGATTGAGCGCGGGCTGCAAACCAAAGCATCGCAGGTTCCATTCCCAGTCAGGGTACATGCCTGGGTTGCAGGCCACAGCCCCCAGCAACCGCACATTGATGTCTCTCTCCCTCTCCCTCTCCCTCTCCCTCCCTCTCTCTCTCTCTCTCTCTCCCCCCTCCCTTCCCTCTCTAAAAATAAATAAATAAAATCTTAAAAAAACAAAACAAAAGTCCCTGGTTGTTTACAAAGACTGTAGACATTCAGATTTGCCCAAGTCACAGAAGAGTCACAGGCTTCGCAGCTCCCATACACTAAGCCTTAAATAGACACTGGGGATACAAAATGATTAATGAGATAGAAGAAGCCGATCCCTTCCCTGAGCTCAGCATTTGGCGGGTGCTTCTCCAGCATTTATGTGCTATGACTCACCGGGGGTGGTTCCCAAGTCTAGTGGGTCTGAGATTCTGCATTTCCAACCAGCTTGCAGGGCCGCTGCTGGCCCCTAGAGAGGAGCAGAACAGCTTCCAGGTTAAGATGAAAACGCATGGTAACCTGAAGTCAGGGTCTGATTCCCCAAGCAGCTCCCCAAAGTCAAATTTACTGGTTGGCTGATGGCAAATATTCTGCAAGTGTCTGACAGAGATCCTTTCAAGCCCAAAATTAAGGTAACAAGAGGAGAAATAAATAATTCAGAAAGTAAATGTAAAACCAAGAGTTGAACTCACAGCCCCTGCATTTCCAAGCGACCATTCTGCCCCCTGAGCTACAGTGTCAACTCTGGGCAGCTGTGTTGGCCCTGCCCAACCTCCAGAATCCCGTCCCCAGGAAAGGCTCTCTTCTGTGGCCAGAGATTTCCCATGGAAGTTGCCAGGCTGGGTGGGACTTTGCTGATGCTGTTTTTTCCTCCTGTGCAGCACTAATGAATGTTTTCATGAACATCCCCAGGATAACCAATAATAAACCTTCCCAAACTCTGCCGTCCATCCCCAAACTCCCCATACTTTGGATTTTGTAGTAATTATCACGTTACCACACAACGTAGCCCTAAATGATGATCAGGCCTAAGAACTCAATTGTTACCAAATGCATTATGACAGCCTCCCCTCTAGAAAAAGAACCTCCTCAGAAGAAGGGACAGGCTGTGCCTAACCACCCCACACACCTAGGACTTAGCAAAGTGGTGAGCACTCCACAGTTCCCAGGGAAACACTTGTCATTGAAAAGATATGCCCAGCGTGTCCTGACCAGATGCCGTGACTCAGCCCAGGAAACAAGTCCCCAGCTGTGGGCTGCAGGGCTCAGCAAACAGGTCAGCACGCCCCTGTTGGCACAGGGACCAGGTCAGAATCGGCCCATCCCTACCGCCAGCCAGTGAGAGAGGGGAATATGGTCATGGAGCCCCAAAACCAGAGAAAGGAGCACAGTGAGCTTCCAAGAGGGGGCCTTTCTCCATCCTGCACACACTTTAGCAAAGGATTACTCATATGAACCCCAGGGTTATGCAATGTTAGTTTAATTCTTCTAAGCACATGGCCACAATAGTATTTTACTACTCTGTCTAATAGTTCAGCCAAGCTTTATGGGTCTACAAAGTACTTTCATAGCTTTCTCGTTCATCAACGCTCACAATGCCATTGTCCAAGATCTCAGTCACCTACTATGAAGAGATAGACCTCGAGCCAGGGCCCACTTATTTCAGATTGACTGAACTTTCCACAGCGTTGCACTGAGAAAGAAGTATTTGAGCTTCACAATCCTACTACATGGAGAAGTTCTAATAAGTACAAAACACGATCCTGACGCTGGTCACGGATGCCGGTGTTGATAGGATCGCGTGCTAGAGGACTAAGCGTTAGAACATGTCAATGAGCTGGGTGCTTTCTTGTAAGGCAGGCATGTCCCCATTTACATGCAGGGAAAACCGGGGCTTGGAGTAGGTAGGTTCATTGCCCAGGGTAGAACTGAGATTCTGTCTGCAAACCTAGCTGGTTCCAAAGCCCACGCACTGTCTACCACAGCACGCTGCCTCATTTAAGTCAACCTCTAAAGCTGACACGTACTGGAGACTGGAATTTAAAAAAAAAAAAAAGATAGATTTATTGACAGCCCTCCCACTCACCCACCACAAACACACAGCCTACCACATTCCAGGTGGAGAAATGTGTCAGGAGCGTTAGATAGAGAGGTTCCTAGTGTCCCTGCCGTGGGACACCAGCAATAAAGATGAAACGATTTACTTGCCCCTAGTGTATGGTTCTCTGCCAAAGGGTTCAGAATAGCATCCCAGAATCTCCAGGTTGGAAGAAACCCCCTCAGCCACCTGAGTGAAGACGCTTGGCACCGTCCTGTAAGAATCTGTGTCAAGGTCTCATAACACTGAATCCCCTCACACCTGGCCCCAAGGGTCCTGTAAAGTGTTGTTTCAACTTTATTCTAATACATGATACTTTCATTCCAACCCTAATGGAATTCCTTATGACATTGTAGCAATACGGCTTCGGAGCCAGACAGCCTTGGAGTTGAATCCCAGCTCTTCCTGTGCAAACCTGAGCAACAGCCTCCAGTTTTCGAAACTTCTGTTTGTTTTCCCTGTAAAGTGAGGATAATAATAGCTCCAGCTTCCTGTTGTGAGGATTAAATTAAATAATGCGGGTAATGCACCTAGCGCTTCACTGGCTTAGTGATTTTTTTTTAAAGCTCTGGAAAAAAACAAACCCCTATCACAATTAAGACAATACAATGTTGGCTTTTTCTAATTATACACTGGCTTCTCACACTGTTTTTTCTGGAGCATCCTTTCATTTCCTTCTCTGCCCATCAGGAAACGAAGACAAAACAAATCTATTTCTTTCCCAGTCATCCTAGACAGAAACGGGTTTGCGTTAATCTTTTTACTCTCCTGACCAATGCCAGCCCTCCAAATAGGTATTATTTAATTTGACGTTTTTACTGTTCTTCGATGTTCCTTTCATGGCCAACTTCAACCATTTGTCGTTAGGCCTCTTAAACTATAACCTGGATGTAAACATTTCTACCCACGCCCTCTGAGCCTCACACAGGTCAGAGGGCACGTGCACTCCAACCATCTCCCTCCCGTCTGTCATCACCCTACAGGATCCCAGCCCAACCGTAAACAAGCCTGAACTGGAGCCCCCGCCTCCCAACAATGATAACCGAGTGCTAGCAAATGTTTAAAGGTATACCCCAACCTACAAATCAGATACAGTAGTAGGAGAAACTGTTAACCTTACAGGAATTCCCCACTTCATAAAAAAATCGCCATGGCTCTGAAGCACATTTATGCATGTGTTTGCAGGCCCTAACAACTGCCCCAAGAACACAGGTCATGGGGGTGAGGCAGAGGGAATACAGGAGGAGGAAAAGGGACGCCTAATTCTTGAGCTCAAACAACTGGCTGCATAAAGTTACAAAGCTCTGGTCCTTGTCCGCTCCTGAGGTTCACTCATCCAACACAAGTGGTGGCAGCTACTCCGAGCAGGGCACTGGGCTCTGTGAGTCACCTGAGAGGGTCCCCGGCCCCCTGCGGACCAGCGTGCCCACAGGGCACATTCAGAGCAGTGCTGCCCCCCAAAGTGGGCCAGACAGGCGTCTTCTGGGCTGCAGATAACTGAAGGGTGCTGGACCAGAGCAAGGACCGGAGACCAGATTCCAGCCCTGCACTTAAACCAACTGTCACTCCGCCTCTTCTGGACTCAGTTTCCTGGTCTGTGAAACTAACTCTCTCTCTCTCTCTCTGTCTCTCTCTCTCTCTCTCTCTCTCTCTCACCGGGAAGAGGGGGCAGAGATAGTGCATACTTTGGACTCGATCAGTAGTTTCACACCTTTTTTGGAAGTGTGGACCCTTCTGAGAATCTAATAAAGGCATCCCGGCACCCCCCCCCAAAATGCCCCCAGGCACTACACACAAACATGGGCAGGATTCCAGGTGACTTACCTGCTCCCTGAAGCCTGCCCATGCTCAGGAGAGGATTCCATGGATTCCCCGTTAAATACTCCCAGGAGAGGCCCTGGCTGGTGTGGCTCAGTGGATTGAGCGTGGGCTGCAAGCCAAAGGGTCACCGGTTTGATTCCCAGTCAGGGCACATGCCTGGGTTGCAGGCCAGGGTCCCAGTAGTGGCCACGTGAGAAGCAACCACACATTGATGTTTCTCTCCCTCCCTTCCCCTCTCTCTAAAAATAAATAAATAAAATCTTTAAATAATAATGTTTTTAAAAGTCCCAGGAGACATAATAGTAATGACACACAAATGTTTATAGGTCATGGATAACAACTAATTCAACACCAATACCCTATAATTTTCTAAAATGTTGCAAGCAATATAAAATGGAAAAACTTTTCAATTTAGGAAACGGAGAGTAAAAGCCCTCTTTCTGCTTCTTGGGGTGTTTAGCGTTGCCCCTGCTACCCTGCCCAGCGGCGGAGCAGGCTGAGAGCAGGAGGTGAGGGGTTCAGAAGGTAAAGCCAGGCAGCTCCCTGCAAGAGTGCACGCCTCACGCCTGCCGGCTCCGCGGTCTGCACCCCACAAAGATCCCATTCTCTAGGCCTACTGCCTGGAAACGGGCTGATGCCTCCCTCTCAGGCTGGGGAAGAAGGGTTTTTAGTGAGAACTCGCACCTTGGAGCCTTGCACGAGAGCACAGAAGGCTCCATGAATATAGAAGATATGGTGGGGACAATCTGACCACACCCCCAAGGCCTCAAAGAAATGCAGAGGAATAATTTAGAGGACAGGCCCCAAATCTACTTTAGATACCAAGGTTTCTCTCCAGCAAAACACAGCTTGTCTGTATGGTGCAGAAAGGCGGAGGGTTAAGGACGGAGGTGCGCCACCTTCGGGCACAGCGCACCCTAGACCAGAGGGATTCTTCCGCCTGGTGTGCCCCGCGCATGTGCCCTGCACGTGTAGCACACAGAAAACGGCCAGACGCCCACCAGGAGGGAAAAAAGGGGCTTTGTCAAAACCACAAGGAAGAAGATGGCTCCTGAGTCACACCCTATTACAGTAAAATTTCAAGGAGACCCACTGTTTTCTAGTACTGAAGTTTAGGTGCATTACATATTTCTCTAAATAAAGAAATGTGGGACTGAGGCTTGGCGCTCCTTTATACAATTAGTTTGGAGTGTTTGGGGTTTTGTTTTTTGGTTGTTTTTTTAAGTGATATTTGCTTTCCTGAAATTTCACAAGCAGTGGCAGAATTGTATTTTAAAGAGCCCTATTCCAAAAAATACATACTTTGGTTTGTGGTACCCAGATGTACCTTTCTTTGGTAAAAAGAAGTATGTGAAATAGATTAATCAAGTTATAATGGCATTCGGGGGTGCTTATGTAAAGTAAAGAGCACCCCCACCCCAGTCATAAATCCATTGGTAGGTGCATTTGTTGTGAGGAGTCACCCCTAATTTATTTACATAAGTATGATTTTTTACTTGATATTTGCTTCAAGGGAGATGCACCAATACTAATTCCTTTTAAATGACCTAATTTGTCATCATTAAAACAAGTAACGATGAACTTTGTCCAAATACAATCCGATCCTGAATGATCTAAGCAGTTCTTCTTAGCTTAACATGTGATGTGGGGGAAAAAAAATCCTTCTTTTGTTTTATACAAACAAATCAGTTACAGGGGTAAGGGAGAAACACCCAGGAAATACTCATTCCCTCATATCCTTAAAAGAAGACATAAGCTAAGACAGTCATTGTTTGCACCCTCTTGGGTCCTACCCTGAAATAACTAAAATCTGGTATTTGGGCATTCCAGAAAAACTTCTGATTATAATAACAGACACCCAATCATACAGACTGACAAAACTTGAAGAAATGCTGGAATCATCCAGGTCCACCGGGTCATTCTCATTTGGGAAAACCAAGGTCCAGGGCAGTACATCAAAGCAAAGAGCTGAAGATTAACCTCCTTACACTGTCGATTCTGTGACAAGAGAGATGCTGACTGAACATCAGTAAGGACCACCAAACAGAGGGCTTCCTCCGTGGAATTCTCTACAGAGGACATATGCTTCTCAGTAAGACAATCCTTCCTCCGAGTGAAGGCCCAGTGCCCCAGATGTCAGGTGCAAAAAGAAAACTCAAGGAGCCATAGTTTTCAGGAACGGAAAAATGGCACGCTGCTCCAAAACCCTTCCTTTATCGAAGAGCCAGGTTTGCCATCGGAATTGGAGCGTCACACTGGGGAAAAGGGAGAGAGCTCCCCAAGGGCCAGACACCGTCTGCTTTGTTGTGTAAATTCACAGGGACTGACTCACTGCCGGAGGCACCCGGTCACCCCGAGACAAGAGCAACGGGGATCCCACGGGTTTCGCTATCGAAGGCTCTGGCTTTAAGCCACCTGGACTTCTGCTCTATCGATCTCACGAGTGCGCCTGCTCGTGGGAGGCTGGCCTGCTCACACACACCAGAGGGTCCGAACCATCTGAAGGAGGGTTTATTCTCAGCACTCAGGAGTCGGAAGACACAAATTCTGGACCAGCTCCGTGACTATTAGCAGTAACCTTGGGCAGATGGCTCACACTTCAGCCTACTCCGTCCAAACGATCTGCCTTGCAGAGCTGTGGCGAAGACAGAACGAACGCCTGCAGAGTCTGATCCAGACGGAACACAGTGCTATGGGAAGTGAAAATGGCTGAGAACACGCAAGCTGCTTCACCATTCTCCACAGATGTATTTCTGCCCCCCATCCTGACCAGCCAACCAGCGACGGCAAACCCTGGGAGCACAGCACCCAACAGCTGTCTCCTCCTGCGTGTTCTTTCCTCTTGCAAAACCCAACCAGCGAGGTAGTAAACCGTTTTTTATTTTCAAATGTTACTGGAGTCCAGGAGCTTGGCAGCCTGGTCAGGACAGGACATGGGGAGACAGTAGGGAGGGAAAAACCACCAGTTAGCTTTCTGGTAGCCCGCCCTGCCTGCTCCAAGTTGAGCCGTGCACTCCAGCCCCATTGCTTGAAACAAGACGGATAGGAAAGGCAAGCTTCCTTATTTTTAAATAAGGAAGATAAAGTTTAGAGATGTTAACTGCCCCCCCCAGCAAAAAAAAAAAAAGAAGCAAAATGTGATGTTTCTCTATTCACTTAGAACAATTCCTATCACTAAGAGCTCAGTAAATGTTAGCTGTTTTATTGTCCTTATTACTTCGTCCCTAGAGGAAACTGGGGCAAATTATTAAGCATTTCGCTTATCTATCAGCCCATTAACACTATACAAAATTATGAGGCTCATAGAACACCACTCACTCTCAGCGACCTCACACTAGTTCTAGTTTGCTCATTTGCTTACCATGGGGCTCGATGTTCAGTCCCTCAACTCACGATTGAAAAATCCCCCTCTTCGCCTTTTGAACACCAGACCCGTATCTCCGGTCCCGGACACCTCTCCCCTTCCCCCGGTGGGTCCTCCCCAGACAGTCCCCACCACCGTCATATCCACATGTTTCTCAGGCTCCTTCCTTCTGATCTGCCATAAGAATTTTTTCTGCAAATCCCATCACTGAAACTTCTATAAGAGAACTGGTCATAGCTGAACTAGATTATCAATTTTCCACTTTAGTGGCACCCCTGACAAAAAAGGGTGGGGCATAAAACCCAAAGGAAGCAGGTAAAAAGAATGAGATCATTGCCCAGTGGGCAACTGCGAGTCCACGCAAGAGCAACAGCAGAAAGGGGGAGAAGCTGAGCAACCTTGCTGTGAGGGAGAGTCCTGGACATGCTCGAGGATCCCTGACCCTCCCAACTGAGTGGTCTCCGGCCAATCTCCCCCAGCCGAAGGGCATTTTCAGGTTCTCAAAGCTCACTCTGGAAGTGGAGTCCAGATGCTCCGAAAGGTATTCCTCTGGGCCTTTCTGCCACCAGGGTAGTTTCTATCATCTGGCTACAGCCCTGCCCTTCCTCTTCATTTGAACTTGGGAGAGCTGGAGAATGCCTAAGGCAGGTGAAAAAAGAGGCCATCATCTTCTCTGTCTACGAGACCGTATACAGAACCGAGTGGTCTCAGAGCTGTTACAATGAAAAGCAAACTGAAGATATTCTGCAGTCCCTCCAAGAATCACGTGCAAACACCGCCTGTGAAAGCTTGGTACCAGCCAGCTTAGGTGAGCATTTTTCTCCCCCAAAAACAACTTAGAGTAATGCTTTTACACTTTTTTTCATGACTGGGCTGTGGTGGATAACTGCTCACTGCATCATCGATAGGGGAGCATTTGCCTTCTGGTCATAAATGCTTCTTTTCGGTTCTCCATGAAGCCACTGGTCTGGGCAACTGCGCGAGGTTTGAATGTGATAGTGATGCAATGCCTTGGTGTGGGTGGGGGAATATCTGGGGGGGAAAGTCAGCAAAGCCTCATTAATAAATGATATAAGGAGTCAAAAGGGCAGCTGCTATTGTAGCAGGAAGACTGCTCTACCCGGAATGACAAGGTTTGCATATAGACCTAACTTTTTCACACTTGGCCCCGTGACCTTGGGCAAGTCATGGAACCCATCTGAGTCTCGTTCCCTGGAGTATGAAGTAAAAGACTGAGACCAGCTGGTCTCCCAAGGCCCCTGCAGTTCTGATATTCTGAGACCAGTTATTATGTAGGCAGCCTGAGGGAATAAAATAGCCTGCAAACAAGTCTTCAGCCTGAGTCAGTGTTCCCGGGAAACTCCCTCTCTGGCCTTTCCTGAGACTCTTTTGGCAAAGAATTAATTCGCCTGAGGATAGCTGAGCTAACAGCTGGATAGAACTGGCTGATTCTGCCTTTGAACAGCTGGTCTGTGAAACAAACAACCAGACGGGCTTTTATATAAAAAAAAGACTCAACTTTTGCAGGCCAAGTATAGATGGACAAAAATACCAGACCTAAAAAGTGTTGTACTGCTTTTCCCTGACCCATACCCCCTTATATGGACCAATATGCTTCCAGCTTTAGCCATGCAGAACCTCCATGAGAAATGGGGGAGAGAGAAGGGACTAGACAATCCTTGGAAGGCCCAGAAAAATTCCACGTTTTCTGCTTCGTTCCTTAGAAGAAACCCAAACTTCTGACATGGTTAGAAGGTCTCAACCAGACTATGTTGGTTGAAGCTAAAAGATTATCATTGTAGGTAAAAAGATTCTTCATCGACTGGGATTGTCCCGCTGACCGCAGCACCCTAAATGCCTGCAGCTCCCCCTCCCCTTTGTGCTGACAACCCCAAATGCTCCCATGTGTTTCTAAAAGAGGAAGCAGCTGACATTCAATACGTAGACTCTGCTGGATCATGAGGAATCTGTATGTGAACTCAGGTTCTTTCCACGGGTCTGCTTTCAGTATTCACGTGAAATATGTCACTATGTCAAACAATGCTCTTCGTGACCGCCTGGGTCATTGAATTGTATCCCCCCAGCAGCCTACGACCCACCAATACCTGAGTGCCCCTTTCCCCATCAACCCCATACTCTCAACATTTGCAAAGCTCGAGTTTCTCATAGGTTAAACCTCTAATTTTTAAAGATCTGGGCTTGCAATAAATGTATCTTTTCCTCACCTTTGCCTGAACAGATTCTTGCCACCAGCGGCCCATGTCGAAGGGAAAGGGAAAGAAAAACAGCCCCTCACAAAGCCGTACACAGAGTCCGTGTGGGGAACCAAGGGGCAGCTGGACCACCTCGCCGACGCGTGATGTCTGCGACACGCAGTAAAACTGGTGAATCGTGCCAGAGCTAATACTCCAGTCTCAACAAAGTGGTTTGTTTGTTAGGGCTTCTCGCTCACAAAAGAGGTATTTAAAAACTCTGCACGTAGCCTTGGAAACAGACCAGGGGAAAAGTAAACAGAAAGCACGAGTTTTGCCTGTGCAAGCAGCGAGCACTGTCGCTGGGACAGGAGGGCACCCAGCAGATGAAGATAAGTGAAGTGAGCGGCGGGTGCAGAGCACGGGCTCACAGCCACTTAGGAAAATTGGCTGATGGGAGGTGGATAGCCCTGACTTGACAGCTATTGTCTATCTGTGCGCCCGAAACTTAAAAGAACCCATATTAAGATTGTCTCAATAAATTACAGTATACTTAAGCAAGTAGCTGCTTAAAACGTTACTGTAGGAAGCTATTTGTTAATCAGCGTTCACAATACCGATCACAACAAAATGTTCACGTTATATCTTAAAGTGAAAATCTGTGACAAAACCTAAATGCCCTATATTTTCAATTATAAAGCAAAGAATTGTCTACAAATGCGGTCACGGAGAAATTTATAGACAGGTAACTGGCAAAAAGTTGACAGTACCTCAGAGTGTAACAGATGTGGTTTTTTCCTTATCTGTATTTTCTACAATGGAAACCTAAGGTTTATAAAAGGGGGGAAGCATTTGTTTTTTTTTAAACAGATTCCATTTAATCAAATTAAGTGAGACAGGTTTACATAGCCCTTGGGGAACGAAGAACAGAGAGGATCTCTGAATAGAGACATTTTCTGCCCAGAAGATGGCTACTCTGTATTTCATTCCTGATAATCATCATCATCATTCACGGGCAGGTGCAGGCTCAAAACACAGGCCACGGCGCAGGACAATTATACCCCATCTCTCGCCTGAAGCTTTCAGTGTTAAATGGAAGAAACCACCTCTCGTTCGCCTGCACATCGACAGCAATTAGGACCCATGTCATTGGGGCCCGTCCCCGACAAGCACAGTCCCCCCAGGGGACGTGTAGGGTTTGTCTTCGCAAACAGCTTCGGTCAGGAACTCCAGATGCAAAAGAATAAAGAACACTGAAAAACAAGCTCCCCTTTTTTCACCCTCTCCTCGCCAGGGTGGGCGCCGGCGCCCCTCCCAACAACTGAGCTGCCCGTAACACTTTTCCTCTGATCAACGAGAATCTCCACCCTTGACCCCCGCCACGAAGCTTTATCCTTCCACTGAATTCAGCCGTGTTTCTGATCTCCCTCAACTGGGGGCCGCCAGCCACGTGTGTCTAAAATAATCATCTTTGATCCTGAACTCCAGCTTCCTCCCCCACCGCCCCGCTCCCTTCCCAAATTACAGTCTGCTGAACAGAGAGACTAGACAAGCACCTCTCCTACTACCCACTGTAGAGGCTGCATTCTAAGATGCCCTTGAGCTTCCTGTCCCTGATGGACACGCCCTAAGACCCCCGTGGCTGTGACCTGTGCGACCCAGGATGATGGCTGGTGTTCCCGTGAGTGTCAGGTTACGCGATGATGAAGGCAATTTTGTGGATGTAATTAAGGCCCCAATTCAGTTGACTTTGAGGCCATCAAAAGTCAGATTACCCTGAGGGGGTCTGACCTCATCAGGTGAGTCCTTTCAAAGATCTGGAAGTCAGATTCTCCTCCTGTTCTAGACACCTGCCACCAGCCCCGTGAGCCTGAAAGAGGACCTCAAGCTCTGTGGGTGGGGGAGCAGGTTAGAGAGTGAGACCCTGAGCAGAGGGCCCACGTCACCTCACCCAGAGTGAAATGAAAACGCACGTAGCTGTTCAAAGCCACGCAGTTGTGGTGACGACGCAGCAACAGAAAACTAAGGTTCCTGCCAACTGGCCAGGTGCCTGCCCCTTCTCTTGCCCACCCTCTTCTTGTCCACACTCTGTGGACGTGCACGTGGGGGAAAGCTAAATCCTGAAGCTAAATGCTGGGCTGGAGACCCTGTGAGCCTTTTTGTCAGCCCCAGACCGGGGAGTGTGGCCCCAACCACTCCCCTCCCCCTCCTACCCCACTCCTGCTTGCTCGAGGCGCTCCACCCAGTTTTTAAACCAGATGCTGCCCTGGCTGGCGTAGCTCAGTGGATTGAGTGCAGGCTGCAAACCAAAGCATCGCAGGTTCAATTCCCAGTCAGGGCACACGCCTGGGTTGCAGGCCACGGCCCCCAGCAACCGCACACTGATGTTTCTCTCTCTCTCTTTTTCTCCCTCCCTTCCCTCTCTAAAAATATAAATAAATAAAATCTTTTTAAAAAAATAAGTAAATAAAATAAAAAAATAATAATAAACCTGATGCTGGCCCTTACCCTCTCTGTCCACTTCTGGGAAGCAGAGTTAAGATGGCAGCTGCGACTTCATACCTGGCTTCCCAGAACACAGGTCAATGTTTGGGTAAACCTTTTTCCTGACAGTCTGGCCAAGACCATGGTGATTTTTTTTTAAAGAAACATTCACAAGAAAACTAAGGGGAAGAAAAAGGAGGACTTTGTGGAACGAAAGCAGATACATTTACAGAGGACACGTTTCTAACTTCGCTGGAGGCCAGTCGCAGGACGGCGTGGCTGGCGCAGCTCCTGGGACACCGACGTCCACATCCGCTTCCTTCCCAGCCCTCCCTTCGCAGGAGGCTCGCACCGTGCCAGTCTCCCGCTGGCACGGCCTGCGTTTGAGTTGGCACCTTCCTAGCCCCGGAGCCTCCCGCCCGAGCTCCTTGCGCTCCGGTTTCCAGCTGAATGGATGAGCGAGGCACTGCCCCATCCGACCTCAACAACCCCTCTCCCAGGCCTCACGCTGGGGCCCATACAGGACAACACTGGCTTCCCTCACCATCTCCAGACCTCTGTGCTCCTGTACCTTACGCGTGTTCTCTGATCTTCTGGGTTTTGATGCACGTGAGATACTAAGAATTCACTGTGTGTCGGACGACTCTGCTGAATTCCAGAGACAACACCAAGGCAGTCCTGAAGCTCGAACTCTATCTACTACGACTGCCTACAACGTGCTTCCTAGTCCATCGTTGAGACCGGTACTAAATTACTTTACCAGCATTAGTATTATACTATGTAAGTATCATACTTATTATTAATATCATACATGTTAGTAATATTAGTGTTACATGTCTTTAGTATATTACTCCAAAACTCAATGCACAGTCCACCTATTTTTCTCGGCTGAGCTTCCACTGGCTAGGAGTGCCATGGTGGGGCCCAAACTACCTGCACCTTTTCTGTCTCCTATCAGCATACTCTGTGAAGCTGGAGAGAGACGAATGTAATAGAATTTCAGTGTCTCAGTGCTGTCCCCTCCTGACTTCTCACTGTCAGACTGTGTCCTTGCAGACACCTATTGCAAGGAACAGGAGGAAATAGAATACAGATTTGCCTTGGCCAGCGGGACTCAGTAGAGGTAAATATTTACCTCAAAGAGGTCCTCGTGGCTACTTCAATGTGTGCTGGGCTCGACACAAGAATCCTCTAGTTTGAATTTTACCACCGAATCCACAAGCGTGAATATTAGTGTTTTACTGAAAAGTAGCCTCATGAAAATAAGTTCGCCACCCCCCAGCCGTGCTCCTAGAAGACGCTTCAGGTGCATTATGCTGTCTTTCTTTGTTCCGACCTGCACAACACTAAGGGCAACTGGCCACTCGGAGGAGTCCTAGTGATGACAACGAAGGCCAGCAACGATCCCTGGGAATTACCCACATCGGTTCCCTTACGGATGGCCGCATATGAGTCACCGGAAATGTAATGGGACACGCACACAAGATGGGAACGACCCCAAACAAGTTCTACATGAAGGCACCCCTCTTTCTAGTTGGGGACTGGGTCTACAGCTCACACCAGGGTCCAGAGGTCCCTGGTCTCGGGGTCATCTCAGAGGCCAAGCCAGCAAAACAGATGTAGTTTTCTCTCAAGCAGATACCACTCTCAAAGTTCAGAAAGGAACAGGCACTTGGGCCTGGAGTTAAGCATTCAGATTTTTTACTCCATCATGCCTACCACCGTGAGGTTTGCGGTGGCCGTTTAAGAACACTAGGGCAGTTGGGTGTCATCGCTAATGTCACACAGATGTTTAAAGAACATGCTGTTGTAGAGGCGTAAACTGAACCTCAAAACGTTTTGTAAAGGACCCACAGAGTCTCATTTAACTGGGCAAGTATTAAGAGAAAAGGAATCTTTCTACACTGCCCCCCAACCCTGGTAATTCAAAAGTTGGCTGCCTGGGAAGGCTTTATCTAGTTTGGGGATCTCAGTGTACAAGTCACTTCCTGATATTTCATTTCTCCCATCGATAAAATGGGCACCGGTGTTACACTGGCCTCCCCAACACCACTTTTTTGACTGTTCAGCAAGTCCCTCCCACTGCTGTATTCAAGGCAATGCGCGCCTAAAGCTTGTCAACATTAGCTTGGACACTCACTGATGAAGAATCCAACGCACACTGTTTATTCAACAGTGGTGCCACTGAGGGGTGGTAATCACCAGGCAGAAATGCTAGGAAGCAAACGTCACCGACAAGATTATTTATTAATTTTTCTCTAAGAAGCTATTGATAAGCTCCTTATCAACAGAGTTCTTATCATTAGAGGTATGACGAGAGAAGTGGCCTATGTATACTATTTCATGAAATCTTCACAACAAATATGTAAATTGTCATATTATTATCCCCATTTTTAAAAATTATTTTTCTATATTTTCTTTAAGATTTTATTCATTTTTTAATGAATGTGTTTATTATGGGATGCATTCTCTCTCTCTTTTTTTAAGATTTTATTTATTTATTTTTAGAGAGGGAAGGGAGGGAGAAAGAGAGAAACATCAATGTGCAGTTGCTGGGGGCTATGGCCTGCAACCCAGGCATGTGCCCTGACTGGGAATCGAACCTGCAATGCTTTGGTTGGCAGGCTGCACTCAATCCACTGAGCTACGCCAGCCAGGGTGCTATTCATTTATTTTTAAAGAGGATGGAGGGAGGGAGAAAGAGAGGGAGAGAAACATCAATGTGTGGCTGCCTCTTGCACGCCCCCAACGGGGAACCGCCCCGCAACCCAGGCATGCGTCCTGACCGGGAATCAAACCGGCAGTCTTTCAGTTCTCAGGCTAGCTCTCAGTGCACTGAGCCACACCAGCCAGGGCATTATCCGCATTTTACCAATGAGGAAATGCAAGCTCAGAGAAGTTCTATAACTTGGCCAAAGTTGCACAGCTGAAGATGGGACAGAGTCAGGAATCAAAATGAGTTCACTGGCTGTGAAAGCCACTCTCTCTCTACTGCCCCATATGCCTCTTGAACCTTCCTGGTTAAGGTGCGGGTGGCTGCTGTCGTGTGTGCGAGCATACGAGAGGTACTGTGTTTTCCGACGAACATCTGTTCTCACCAAGCGGGCGCTCATCAAAGAAAGGACCAAGACTCACTCTCTGGGCTCAGTCAGTCATGGCACAGCCAGTCAACAGAACAGCAAATAACAGATTCCCTATGCGCAAATTTGTCTCCTTGCTGTAACCTCAACACCTGTACACGTGGTGCTTTCCCAGCCATCCGCAAATACGCACCGAGGGGCAAAAATCCAAGTTTCCTGAGTGCGCGCTCTCGGCTGAGGTCAAACAAGGCGACCCTCTGCCTTCTCGTTCCGGACCTCAGACTGTAAACAAGCGCCCTTTTCGTGGTCCGTATAGTGCCGCATTTTCCACATTGTTGCACTTGGTGCTGGTGACTTTGCTGTTTGACATCACCCGCAGGCACAGCACTGAAGGGCTGGCTCAAGTTTCTCAGCACAAGACAACGGTGGTGTGTGCCCACTGAGAAGAGACCCGTGTTGGGTCAGCCTCATTCCGTGATGTGGGCGTGAGTTCAATGTTAATAAATCCACAAACCATGTTACACAAGGTGTCTTTAAGCAGAAATGCACATAAAACAAGGTACGTATTGATTGGCTGATGCAAATGTGGTCAGAGGCCCACAGGAACCTGCTTCTCTGAGGGGCAACGATTCAGTACTCACTAATTCAGTGTTTCCAGGAAACTTCTAGAACAGAACTCCCTCCAAACAGACAATAGACTGTATTTACTCATTAAAATTTGTAAGTGCAAAATGTAAATTTGAGGAAGTGTGGGAAAATACCTGTTATGCATTCAAAGAAGGACTACCTATTAACTATCTAAAACCACATACATGAAAAAGACTGGGAAAGAATATACAAAATAAATAATGTCCCTAGGTGGGTAGAAATACAGAAGATTTTTTTTTGTTGCATTTCTCCAACGTAGGTCATGCATTTTCATGGTTTAAAAATAAAATTTTAAATGAAAAATAACTGCCACCATTAGTACCTGTGAGAAAAATACGTAAGTCCTTATTGTCAGCTTTACAGCTAATGTCGTGTTAGACAACCAGGCCAAAGGTAATTAGCACCACTGGAAGGACTAATGAGGTTTAATACACTTTTCTAAGGAACTTGAAAAGGACCTTCCTGATATGGATCTGATTTATCCTCCATCCACACTGAAGGTTCTCTTCCTGTTTCGAGTTCTACTGTCACTACCATATTCTCAGCCTCCTCCCCTACCTCCCCACTGCCGATGTGACACCTGCCAAGGCCCTCAGAGTCCCAGTCCCTCATCTCAAATGCCACCCAAGACAGACAGTGCACATGCCTCCAACTACAGTCATGGACCTTGTTTTATAATCTTCACGGCATTTACCATTATCTGAAATGATCCGTCCTGCCTTTTATGGCCTTGACCTCTGCCCCTCACCGGACTGTGTGGGACTATCCTCTTGCCAGCTCACAGTCACCTGCCCCCACCCTGCCCACCACCACACCTAGAGGCTGCCACAGTCGATAAATATTTGCTGACTTACTGACTCGTAGGTCTCCTGATCTCTCTTTCTCCTTTGGCCCCAAAGCAGCCACAATCATTCATTTATCTCTTGTCCTATTCCAGGAGGAGTTTAGAAATACGTCAGTCATGTCGAAATAAGTCCTCTCAACTTATACTTCTGGATGACTCCATCCCGATTCAGTTCTGGGAGACGATGGGGTTCAGAATTGGAGATTCAGTTCTCCGGAAATCACCGCAGTTGAGTGGCAGTGAGATTAGCCCTGGTGGTGCCCCGCTGAGAACTTGCTTATCACTGAGCCGACTCACTCAACTGCACATTCCTTCTTCTCGACCTGATTACAGCGATAGCCTCCTAACTTCTCTCCACCCACTCCAGTCTGGCTGAAGTCCGACGGGCCGATGGGTGAGTAACAGCGTCTGAGGTTTGTCGTTGGTTTGTGTTGGTTTAAAATGATGAGCCATCCCCAACACATGACCCTCCTGAAAGGCAGTCCTGGAGGAGGAGACACATTGGGTTGGCGATGACCATCTCCAAAAGGGACCATGGAGAAAGCATATTATCTCTGTCGTTTAGTTTTTTGTCCATAAAAGACACATTTTTTTATTTTTACCAATAATTTTATAGATTTGGATATTTTGAGTATGTTGGCTATCTCCTGCAAGGTATAATGTTGATTATTCTCAATTAATATCTCGATTTGAGTGCTATTCAACTGGTCTACCTGACCACGGAGCATCATCGTCCAGTGGGAAATCTCCAGCACGAAACTTCACAAACCACTTTGGAAAGTTTTGATCAGTCACAGCACCTTCTCCACACACGGCACAAATCTCTGTTTGCATTTTAGTTGTGTTTTTCGCTTTCTTGAAATAATAAAGCATAATATGTCAAAAATGTCATGTATTTTCTTCCATCTTCAATATTAAAATAGCTCACAAAAACTCACCAATTTTGATAAGTTTTTTTTAAATGCACACTGTTATGACAGCTATCACAGTACAATCTAACAAAATTGCCTCGAATGAAGTTAAAGACAACTAAGTGCTACTAGAACCATCTTACAGGAAAAAAACAAATGAACTAATGAACTTTTTAGCCGACCCCATATCCCTAACACTACGCCTTCATTAGAAAGCAGCTGTAATAAGAAAAATGCTTTCCCTGGTCCTGTTTTCACGACGGTTTCCAGGCAACTGCGTGATGTTTGATGTGATCACGGGTTTTCACGCAGCCCAGTGATATCACACAGCCCAGTGATATCACACAGCCATGTAACTTCGCCGGGAAGAAACAGAAGCAGGGGTTTGTGAGCAGCAAACACGGAAGAATAAATGGAACTTCCTTGATGAATCATAAGGAGAAAAACATTCGGTCACTCGTAACAGAGAGAAGATCGCGTCCCAGAGAGGCGCCCTGCACAGGTGTCTGTCTCCAATCTTGAAGTTCCGCAAGCTTAACTAAAACTGCGCCCTTGGATCTGGAGTCACAGGTTGGATTTGTTTTATCTACGGATGAGGGATAACTAAAACGATGTGTGCAAAAAAGGGCTTCTAGGGCAAGTCACCTCATAGGGTGAACTGATCATCAATTCCTTTCTGCACAGATCACGGTGTGCAGTCAAGCCCCAGGCCGATCACTTCTTTAGTGAACGGTTTGGAAGCCAGCTCTGTCCACTGTTCTTGTACGTCTAGGTTAACACACCTTTAAAATGCCAGAAGCAGTACCCCTCAAAAGCATAACCACCCTCAAAACAACACAGACTCCTGTCCGCTCTCCCGTACATAACCCAAGCCCCACCTCACCTCCTCCCACCTTCCTGTCGTCTTCATCACTCCCTCCTTCATTCCGAATGAATAAAAGAAACTGCACAACTGTCCTTCTGGGAAGCAACTGAGATCTTGCCTTCGGCGATGTCACCGGTTTGGCTCAGATAAACTCTTTTAACAATCCTCTACAGGTCTGGACATTTCTTGGGTTGACAATGATAACTAAGATTGTGAAATGACCCATAGCCTTTGGGCTGGGCGGGGGCAGGGGGGGGAGTGTAGATCTTAGTCTTTACTTCATTTGACTCCAATAGCACGCATATTATTTTTTCTGAAATAATCAATCAAGGAACATAATCCACAGGTTACAAGACACCCGCTCCTCTGGGTGGGAACAGCAGCAGCTGCCCAGCAGAGGTAGGAGCGGCTGTGGTTTCCCAGTCACCGCCGAGCTGCCTCCTTGCACCCGGCTGTAACTGCAGTGGCCCCAGATTCCATTGTCATAAACATCCAGCAAAAGCAATAACCAGGGGCACTGCAGGGTGGAGTCGCCCCCCACAAGGACAGTGATGCTTGAGGCCTGAGCTACTTAAGGAGCACCCTTATTTTTTTTAAGATTTATTTATTTATTTTTAGAGAGAGGGGAAGGGAGGGAGAAAGAGAGGGAGAGAAACATCAGTGTGTGGTTGCCTCTCACACACCCCCAACTGGGGACCCGGCCCTCAACCCAGGCATGTGCCCAGACTGGGAATCGAACCGGCAACCCTTTGGTTTGCAGGCCCCTGCTCGATC